>JBBIGC010032604.1:0-12138 GCA_037576955.1 Lepidarchus adonis
GATTGTTTCCTGAACCTGGAAGTCGCTTTGGATAAAAGCGTCAGCCAAATGAATAAATGTAAATGTAAATGTAAATTAATGGCTGGTTGTTGAGTTATTTTGAGGGGGCAGAAAATTTACACTGTTATACAAGCTGTAAATTGACTACTTTACATTGTATCAAAGTGTCATATCTTTAGTGTTGTCCTATGAAAATATATAATTTTTTTTTACAAAAATGTGAGGGGTGTACTCACTTTTGTGAGATACTGTATACAGTGAAAACGTGTGCGAATCTTTTGGAATATCATGGTTTTCTGCATTAATTTATCATAAAATGTTAACTGATTTTCCTTTAAGTCAATGGTATTGACAAATACAACATGTCTAAAATAATAACACCTAAAATCGTATCTTTTTATGTCTTTATTGTAAACAACCACAAATAACTTATATTGCTAGTGGGAAAAGTACAGTAGGGCAAAAAAGTATTTGGCAGCCACAGATTGCGCAAGTTATCCCACTTAAAGGAATGTTTGACCATTCTTCCACAAGCACATTTGTGAGGTCAGATACTGATGTTGAACGAGAAGGCCTAGCTCACAGTCTCCGCTCTAATTCATCCCAAAGGTGATCTATCGGGTTGAGGTCAGGACTCTGAGCAGGTCTTTTCTAATTTTAGGTTTTATTATCTGTAAGCCATAAGCATAGAAATTCCAAGAAATAAAGGCTTGGCATATTTCACTCTATGTGCAATGAATCTATATAATATATGAATTTCACGTTTTGAAAAGAATTTCAAGAAATATTGAGCTTTTTTGCAATGTTCAAATTTGATTTATGTACCTGTATTTGTCTGCAATCAAGACAAAGTAGATCAGTTCCCAATAGTGTTTAATGTAACACTCATTCTCTCTAATGCACAGCTTTGAAAAGCAGGTCAGAACCCCAAAGTTTTTTGTGCAAAACCAGCTTGTAGCATTTCAATAACAATGGTAAGTGCCACCAAGAGCGGAACTAGATTCACACACCAGAGTCCTACAAATGACACCACAAATACAAAGGCAGGTAGCGTTTCTTATGCCAAAACCCGAGCTCAAACCAGGGACTTTTAGCTCTTTAGTCTAACGCTCTCCCAACTGAGCTATTTCTACCACTTAAACTGTTGGGGAAAAGGACCTTATCTCGCCCCAAAAACATACTTTGCCAGTAATAAATGCATTGTTCTTTTCTCCAACCAGACACCCCTTCAGATGTTAAGAGCAACTTGTCCAAACTCACACTGAGAAGAGGACACTCTGAGAAGAGAGGAGCCAGCATTTACAACCTCCTGGAAAAAGCACACAGGACTTTTGATTGTACTGTGTATTTGATAAAGTTAAGTTAGCCAAAGCAGCAGCTTTGATTGACATTAGCAAGCTAAGTACACGAGCTAAAATGTACTCTAAGGGACAATTGTTGCATCTGTTGGAGTGATATTATGAGAGGATGTACAGCCCAAATATGGAAATGTTCTTTGGGCAATGACTTCATTGGGTTTGACTGACAGATGGCTGACGCATGCATGACATGCTGGCATTAATCAAAACCTTCTGTTTTGATTAATCCACATCTGTAAGCCACATGAATTTGAATTAGCACTGTACGCACAGTAGACTCATTTTTAGCCAAGATAACCAGCCCACTAGCTTATGTCTGACGGTAGCTAAGCTAATGTTCTCATAACAAGAGGGTTGTTTACAAGTTCCTCTGAGAGAGGGAAAAGAGGTAGCCAGAGCTGTACCTAGGATAATGTTCTTAAAGGGATAAGAGTTGTTCTCTGGCACACATAAGTAAATTAGCAGAGGCTACAAGCATACTGGTATTATGTGATTGACATCTGATGTAAGAGTTCAGTAAACAGCTTTTCCTTATAAAAGAGGCACACAGAGCATTTGGCATTTTGAATGAGACAGCTACATCTCCCAGCCCTGATTGGCTGACTTGCACTGTTAGAAAAAAAAAAGTCTAAACATTAAACAAAGAGCACAGATTTAGTTATGTTTTGTATACTTTAACATATCTAATCGATCTTATGTTAAATTCTGTTCTTGATTATGCTGCTGGAAGTTGATCCATAGGACTGCAATAGATAACCTCTTGTTTAAGGATATTACAGTGTGTGGCTATATTTATGTATTTATTGTATCTCTTCTATCTTCGACTCTAATTTCCTCTACATTGCAGGATAAAATGAATACTGAGAAGGTAACTTGTTTTATTTATTAATTTAATTTTTAAGCATTGGTCAGCTAACCATTTTTAAGGTTATCATCATGTTGACCATTTACAGTACATGTTTCTGTGGCATTTTAAACATTATTTGTCTTTGGGTACTCCGGTTACAATTACTGTAATTCAATTTTTATTAATTTATGCTTTCAAATTTAATGCCCTCAAATTTAAGCTATATCTAGCATGAGCAGTCTATATTCAGGAGAATATGAAAATCAAAATAGATTTGTTAATAAAGAGGTCAATCTCAAAGTGCTATGGCATATTTTATTCACTATTTCTTCCTTATTATTATTATTATTACTATTCCCGGTAAAACACTAAATTTGCATCTTAAGTGGTAGCAACATGAGAGCTTTTTTTTCTTTTTCAGAGACAACCATTATGGTCCGTTTCATGCAAAACCATAGACAAGAAAAGACAGTATAATCTTGTTTTGGCAAGAGTGTCTCGAACACATAAAAAAAACAGTTTGAGCCAAGTTCAGCTGGAAGAGACGACTTTGTGGACTGTGAACTGTGTGTGTGTGTGTGTGTATGTGCATAAAATGTTTGGATGTATTCTTTACCAGCACCTTTTGTGTGCTTTACAGTAATACTAGATTCTGAGGCATCAGCACGGTCTTCATCAGATCTTCAGGGTAAATTATTTAATTTAACTAATTAATCTGTAATTTTATCTGTAAATGTATATCTTTTTAAAAATGGTTAGGTATTTCCCTCAACTTCAACAATGTAAAATGACTTTTGAAGAATAACGTTCTATACTAAAATATTAGTCTTTGCCATGTTTTACACAATCAGAAAGGATGTGTTGGTTTCAAGTGTATGTTTAATCAGTAACTTGGCATTCCTCTTTATTTTGATGCAATACCCATAATCTGTTGCATGAAAAGGAACTTTATCAGTGTTTTTATCTGAATTTGTCTTTCAATTTGTGTAGATCCACTACCTGAGCCTGCTGAGGGGCACCAATGTTGGGGACACAGTGAGGCGCATCTTAACACCTTGTAGGGAGCTTACAGTTTGAAGGGGAGGAAAGGAAAAAGATCTTTTGAGGTCTTGGAGCTTTACAATGTGATTTTATGTATGTGTATATAACCCTGGGGGAAACAAATATATATTTTTAAAAAGACCTGTAACATAGACCCTGTAGAAGCAAGTACAAGTAAAATAATGAAATAAATTGTGGTTGATCAGCCAATACATATTTTAAGCAAGCAAGAAAACCAATATTACGCTACTTGAATATTTACATCGGATTGTGTGTGCCTTTTGCAAGCTGCATGCAGTAAAGCCCACCCTGAAGCAACCAACGTCATCATGGAGAACTCAATTGCAGTGACACTGAAACACTGTCCAAGTCATAGATCTCGAAAGGTACTGATGTTTTGTCATTGAATAACTTAACAATGAATAGTTAAATGTACTGTATGTAATGTAATTCTGTGTTTTTTAAGGATGACGCTGCAGTGAGACAGTCAAGGGAAATGAAACAGAGACGAAGCTGATTAATTTGTTTTTTTTTAAGTTTTATTTAGAATGTTATTGATGTTCTAATGTTTAAAAAGTGAATGGACAAATATGCAATAAATGGTTCATTTTTAAGTATATTATATATTAATGTATAGTGCAAGTACAGTGGAAGAAATCACTATTTAACTCCTCGCTTGTACATTTGCCCACTCACAAAACAGTCTATGATTTTAATGGTAGGTGTATTTTAAAGGTGAGAGATTATCATAAAGAAAATCACATTATATAAAATATAAAAATGTGGGTGGTGTGTATGCGTATTTCTAATGGTTCCATTATTCCATAATTTGAGCCATTATTAAGAATGCTTTATATGAATTAATTTATGTTGTATTTGATTAATATGATAATTTGTTTTAAATCAGACTTTCCCATGGACTAAGTCATACATACAGCATTTACATATGTTCTGTACATAAGATACGTTTAAGGTCATAGAATGAATTGACTCGTTTGGAAACATCCTACAAAGGACAGAAAGCAACATTCTTGAAACATTCCTGAAATGGCATAGTAACGTTATGGAGATGTGGCAAGGACGTTGCAAATAACGTTTTGTGTCCTGTACCAAGGACCCTACAAAATAACGTCCGCATGACGTAAATTATCAATGCCATCTTGACTTTTGACAACGCCTAGAGGATGTTTAAATGACGTCTTTTTGTTAGCTGGGAAGCCATTTGCCTGACTCAGAGAAAGAGCAGGATTGTACTCGATTTACCACCTGTTTGCAGTGTATTTCTTCTAAAAAAACTGTGAGTAAAACCACCCTTATTGTTTAAATTACAAATGTTTCTTGCTCAGTCTTTGTGTGGAAAATTATTTATTCATAAAATAGAAGGTTAGGTTGTCTAAGAGATATAAAATCCTCCCTGTTAAAATAGGGGTAGAATACTATTTTTTCCTCTTTGTGACTCGAGGAGGTAGCTTCTTGTGATATATTAATGTACATACATAATTATGTAAATATACCTATTTAAACCTACAAGAATTATAGTGGGTTACATTTGGGTGTACAGTGGGTGTATTATAGTGTATTGCGGTGCATCATAGTGGATTACAGTGTATAATAATGTATTAGTGTACTATAGTTAGTGTATTATAGTGTGTTACAGTGTATTATGGTGAGTTACAGTCTATTATAGGATATTATACTGGGTTACAGTGTATTATACTGTATTATAGTGGATTACTGGGTATTACATTGGATTACAGGGTATTATAGCAAGTTACATTGTATTATATAGTGGGTTACGGTCTATTATAATGTATTACAGTATATTATAGTGGGTAACAGTGTATTATAGTATATTATACTGTGTTAGTGTATTATAGTATATTATACTGTGTTACAGTGTATTATGGTGGGTTACACTGTTAGTGTATTACAGTTTCTTATAGTGGGTGTATGTATTTTACTTTATTATAGTGGGTTGCAGTGTATTATAGTGTAATATAGTGCATTGCAGTGTATTATAGTGTATTATACTGTGTTAGTGTATTATAGTGGGTTACAGTGTATTATAGTGTATTACAGTGTATGATAATGGATTACAGGGTATTATAGTGGGTTACAGTATATTATACTGTATTATACTGGTTACAATGTATTATAGTTTTTTATAATGGGTTACAGTATATTATACTTTATTTTAGTGGGTTACAATGTATTATACTATATTATAGTGGGCTAGTTTTTAAAAAACATTTTTACAGTAGGGTACAGTGTAGACATGTCTAGACATAGAAGTGCTAAAAATCTTGATTCCCCAGCTTTGGAATGTTCAGATCAGGAGAGCTCCCCCAGAAATTTGCTGAGCTCCAGGGATGAAGATAATGAAGACTGGCTTCACTCCTATCCAGACTCCCCTTTCCAGAGCAGCTTATTCAGTGAGGATGAGGAGCAACCACTGGGGGAGGGCTACCACTTTGAATAAAATGATGACCATGATTATAAAGGTGATGATGAAGACTCACAGAGCAAGAGGCAGCAGGTATGGGACACTGCAGAACGTGATGGAGGGAATGGTTTGGGCTCTATGTGCCTTGTAGCACCTGGTGGGGACTTTGAGCTACACTTTCCACCCGTCGCCAATGCCCAACAGCTTCACTTCGTAATGAGTGAGGCTCAATACAGCATAGCTGAGCTCCTCCAATTAGGGCAGGAATGTCATCTTGTACTGTCTCACTCTGGTGATGATGAAGATGACATAGTGTCAAGGCTGTTAGGAGAAATCCACAGGAGCAGAATTTCAAGGCCTTTCATTACAGGATACCTGACCCCTTAGCTTAGGTCCTGTCCATTACTAGTAATGCTGCACTGGAATGCAGGTGGCTGGGGATTCACCTTCAATGCCACAGGTGAGGGTGGTACTCTGACATGGTACCCAACATATCACCACCCACCATCCACTGAATCTGAGGACACCAACAGTTCAGAAGAACAGAGCAACCCTGGGCCTTCTGGGGAGGCCGTCACCCAAAACCCTAGAAGAGATAATCTAGAACAGTGCTCTGGAAACATGGAGGCACAGAGAGGATCCCAGAAGAGGCAAAGGGAATCATAGACCAAGAGTGACAGTGACATTATCAGCAAAAGGACAAGAACAAACCAGTGACAGCGACTCTGACGGAGAATAAAGCACAAATGTTTGATTGCAGTGTATATTGTCTTCTTTGTCTAGATATGTCAGGAATGCACAGAAGTGCTGGAAGCCTTGATTCCCCAGCTTTGCAATGTTCAAAGCAGGAGAGATCCCTCAGAAATTTGCTGAGCTGCAGGAATGAAGATAATGAAGACTGGCTTCACTCCTATCCAGACTCCCCTTTCTAAAGCATCAACAGTTCAGAAGAACAGAACAACCCTGGGCCTTCTGGGGAGGCTGTCACTCAAAACCCTAGAAGAGATCTAGAATAGTGCTCTGGAAACATGGAGGCAGGGAAAGGATCCCAGAAGAGGCAAAGGGAATCAGAAACCTCCTGCAACTAATAGACTCCCTCAACCTCCAACAACACGTAGATGTGCCCACATTCTAAGGGACACACACTAGATCTGGTCATTTCTAACCTTGTACCCATCAATAACCTACAGGCTTTACGTCCTTGGTGTCTCTGATCACAAGGTCGTCTCTATAAAGCTACCTCTTTTCCCCCCACGCATCAAAACAAAATGACAGATTAAATTCAGAAATCTGAAAAACATCAACATGGACGCACTGGCTCTTGATCTTCAACTCCTGTCCTCCAACTTTCCTGACTCCCTTTCTGTTCATGACTGTACAGCTGTACAATCATTAACCAATCTCATGCATCTCCACTCCCCTTTAACATCTAGATCAGTCTCATTCTCACGCACAGCTCCTTGGTACACAAGCGAGATGAGAAAGATGAAGGCAACTGGGCATGTCCTTGAGTGTCGACTCAAAGCTTCTGGACTGACTGTACATAAACAAGCATACAGAACACACATAAGGGAGTATGGAGTTGCTCTGAAAACTGCACGTTCCAGATTTTACTCTTCCATTATCAATAGTCCTGGAAACCCCAACAATAAATCAACAATAAATCACCTTCTGAAACCTCGTTCTCTCTCTCGTGGTAAGACAACTGTGGAAAGGTGCAACATGCACATCACCTTTTTCAAACAAAAAGTAAACAACATACGTTCAAACCTTTCAACCTCAACCTCTGCTGCCCTGCTTCCACACATAATTGACGCACAATCTGAGACTTCCCAACCACTCTGCTCCTTCGCTCAAGCCACACAGGATGAGGTGGAGACCACCATAAGAAGTATGAACCCAACTACCTGTACCTTAGACCCTTTTCCCTCAACTCTGCTGAAGGCCAACATTTCTGCTGTCTCTTCATTCATCACCAAGATCATTAACCATTCTCTGCTGACTGGCCATATTCCAGAGGCGCTAAAAACAGCCGCCATTAGACCTATACTGAAAAAACTCAACTTGGACCCAGACATTTTCTCCAACTACACGCCCATTTTATGTGCCTATACGTCTTATTTCACTTTTACCATATGTAGCACTTTGAGATTGCTGAAAAATAAAGTGCAATACATATAAAATTTATTATTATTATTATTATTAACTGGTGTCGTCACTAGACAAAACATTTTGAGGTTATCTTATAAATGCCAAAGAGATGGCTCACCCAACGCTCAGGGTCTTCTGAGAAAACTTCTGCCTAAAATTGGTTGTTCAAGTTTAAACGTAACTGCTGAGAAACTGTGAGTAAGATTCTTCTGTTTTTAAATATCAAAATGCTCTTTTGACTCATTCTTTGTATGGAAAATCATTATTTAGATAATAGAATAGTTATGTCAAGACTTCATGCAATTTTAAAGTCCTTCCCGCTGCAGGGAAAAGGGTTTTTATTGCCGAATCCCTTAAGCCTGAGGAGGCGACATTCTGTGAAATAATACATATGGATCAGAATGCTTCAGAGCAGAAACTGTACAGGAATTTATATGGATTATAAAAGATATGGTCCTATAAACCTTGTCAGTAGCAAGAAGAGCCCATCGTCCAAATAGAAATTCTGTTCGACAAATTGGCTCGAGTAAGGGCCATGTTTGCGTTCTTCTTGGGCAGCTCTACGAAGACCATATATATACGCAGCTACTGCGGGAGAGGGGCTGTTCCCGAAAACGTGCACTTGCATACGGTACTCTACCACTTCTTTAGTAAGATTACTATCCTTGTGCCAAAGAAATCTGAGATAGTTTCTATGGCCTTGGAAAAAAGCCATTGAACATTTGCTGGATGTCAGCAGTTAACGCAACAAGCTCTTTTCTGAACCTCAGCAGTATTCCAAGAAGGGAGTTATTTAAGTTGGGGCCTTAAAGCAGAACTTTGTTAAGGGATAAGCCACCCTTCTGTGTGCTTGATTCAAATACAACCTGTATCTGACCTGGTTTGTATGGGTGGAACGCTCCAAAAAAGGGAAAAGTACCAACACTCCATTTTCTTGTAGTGGGGGTGATTCTTCTGCAAGCTTGTTTTTGAAGAAATTCCCTATAAAAGCAACAAACTGTCCTTTTATTTCAGGATCTTGGCTCTGGTTATTAAGAAGGCACGGTCTGGATGACCTGAGTGGTAGGGGAGCAACCCAGTTGTTTTTACCATCTTGGTGGAACTCTTTCTGCATATTTCTCAGGAAGGCCTCATCCTCAAAAGACAAAGGTTTGTCATCATTTTCAGTTCTCACAATCACATTCTGACCAAGTGGTTTCTTCACCTTGCAACAGAGATGGGGCGAGCTGACAGATCTATGCTCCTCGCCAGGGCTTTTTCTTTTACACAAATGTAGTTCTGACATGGAGTCAGAAGAGATGGAGGACATTAGTTTTGAAGACATCTACAGTGAGCTTGTGAACACTATTGATGCATACTTCTCTTACTATCACCCAACCTAGATCCAAAAGTTGGGCGAAAGGAGTGCTGTGGGGGGCATTAATGTGCTGTCTCACCATATGTGCCCGAATTAGGTCTCTCCCAAGTAATATGAGTAATATAAGGCACTACACATCTCAAGTGCGCATGGGAAAGAGTGACCTCTTGTGATGGTATTTCATGTATGTTGCTCATGATCTCATTACATTCAATATTAGAGGCAAGTCTAAACACACATTACCATTTACTGCTTTTATCTGAAACCCAATTGCTTTTCTCTCAGAAATTACAGTGGTGCCAGCACAAAGATAATGTGAAAAGCTTCCTTTTATGCCAAAGAGCTGGAAAAACTCCAACTCTTTGGATTTTGCCAGCGAGCGATTGCTCTGGTCATCAAGAATCACGTACTTCTTGACTGAGCATTCTCTTTGTCCTGGCAAGAAAACCTTCACCAGGCATATCTTAGCACAAGACTCTGCTGGGAGTCCCTCCCCACAACCCTCTTTATCTGGCTCTACCACTGTGGCCCCCCTTATGATGCAGTTGTATTCGGATGCAGTGCTGCTCACTCTTGCCCTCACTGCATTTTAGCTCTACAGGACAATCCCGGACTACATGAGTAACAGAGCAGCACCTGAAACACTGTATTTTCAGTAACCTTTTGCATTCTGTTAATGGCTTCGTTTTAAAGGCTCTACACAGGTTTGTTATGAAGTGGGCAGTATTTAGC
This sequence comes from Lepidarchus adonis, assembly GCA_037576955.1. Classification (NCBI taxonomy): domain Eukaryota; kingdom Metazoa; phylum Chordata; class Actinopteri; order Characiformes; family Lepidarchidae; genus Lepidarchus; species Lepidarchus adonis. Next base: position 9,930 of record JBBIGC010032604.1, read on the forward strand.
TGGATCATTACTTGTCCACTTTTATTCTATGCATTGTTCCCCGAATCTGTCATGGCATCCATTTCTGTCTTATGGACGGATATAGCAGCCTTCGTACCATCATGCTTTGCAACGAGCCTTTCACCTCGGTAGCAAGAGTGGCTGGTGTTTGTTAAAGAAAAACTAGGATCGTTCCTGGCCTTTACTTCACTGCTAACAAAGACTACAAAAAATGAGACCGGGGGAAGCAAACCCTGTATAGTTATTTGTACCTTGAACCAGCAGAAAGTTATTTATCTTGTAGTAATGTAGCAGTTTCTCAACTATAGGGTTAACACCTCAAGTTGTGTCCAGGTAAGCAAGCCCTGGTAGGTACTCATCATCTTTAGCTGAGAGTAGCTCCTTTAGCAGGTCACTAAGTTCTCCAAGTTTAACATTTCCCTTCGTAGTGAAGCGAGGAAATGTATTCAGCCACCTAAACAGTGCACTATCAATCACCTCTGTGTGGCATAGCACTCTTGGAGTCTGTTCAAAGACAACTGGAGCGCAGCTTGAGGGCTGGAAACGTGAACAGCACAAAGTCTTTTCACATGTTCAGCCGATTCCCAATTTAAATTTGTGGCTTCATGTTTCATGGAGGGCAATGACTCTTTGATACACAGAAGGGCTGGCGTTTCCAAAAGTGGTATTGCGAAGTTGAATCCGCTAGTAGCTTGTTGAATCGAGTAAAACTAGGAAAAATAAGACACAGACATAACTTCAACAGGCTACTACAGACATTAACAATAATAACGATGGTATCAAGAAGGATGCGTACAATAAGGCTACATAATGTAAGCTTTAATAAATGATTCACACAACTAACGAAATATGCACAAACATAATACAATGTACTGTCCATTAAACAAGGAACACAAACACTCACAGCAATTGCTTTCTGAAGCATACAAAACCATGGATGCTTATGGATTAAAGCTGCTGAACCAGCGCTCCGACTGCGCGCTCACTTTCTGTACTTCCTACTTCTCGCATGGATATCAAAATAGGAGTCCCTAATTTTTGAGCCAACAACTCAGAGCTGAGTTTTCTGCTGCTGCTGCTGTCACTCAAGCTGTGCTTCATGTGTGTTATTGTGTTCATTGGACAGCCACATCTGTACACATGCTTGTTGAGGCCTTTGCATCAGGTTTGTTCTAAGCGTTTTGAGCATCCTGGTCAAGACCATGGTGGTGGTGGCTGGATTTAAATCAGAGGCACAGTGTTGGTCCTCACATCCTTATGGATAACTTCAACAAAGCCAACCTGATCACCTTCAGCATGCTGATGTTCTGCGCTGGATGGATCACATTTGTGGCTGCATATCTCAGGTCTCCAGGGAAGTATTCAGTGGCTGTAGAGGTATTTGTTATTTTGGCCTCTAGTTTTGGTCTCCCGATGGCCATATTCGCTCCAAAGTGCTACATCATCCTACTGCACCCGGAGAGGAACCAAAAAGGCCATCATGGGCAGAGCAGCACAAAAGAAATAGCTCTATTTATATTAGTTGGACAAGCCATTTACACAAAACCCTGTATCTTTGTTTCAGAAAATGTGACATTATAATCTGTGTTCAGTTAACCTACAATCAAGCCTGGCTTATAAAATGTGTATTATTTTATTTGCTCATAATCTGTGATTAAAGCTGTATGTTTATGGGCAAACTTATAAATAAACTAACAAACTAAACAAATTTTTATGACCAAGAATTGCAACCTTAAATTACTTAAATAATTGAAAAAAAAAAGCAATCGGGAGCATTTATATTGATGTAAATTTTCAGGCAATGCAAAGAATAGCTGCTGAGTTTTTTTTTAAATGTATTAAAAATTATGATTTTTTTTATAGTGTAGCTCTAGCTGTGATGCAGGTTATAATGAATAAAGCTTGGTGCATAAAACAGGGAATGCCAATTCTGGCAACCACATACAATTACTGGTAATTAGCATGATGATAATGTTTGATATTTTCTTTAATACTTATGTGACATAAATGGTAATGACATGAAGCATTGTAGCATCTGATAGGAAAATATCTAATAATGGTAACATGGCCCTGCTATATTAATGGACAAAATCATCTTTCATAACATGTTTACCTACATCATGCTTGACTTATGGACATTTGTGGTTATGTTGCTGGCATATTCTGGAATATTATTCTGTTTATATGTTATACTGATTGTATTAATATA
>JBBIGC010032631.1:0-12137 GCA_037576955.1 Lepidarchus adonis
ATCACACCATCTGTTAAAAAGCTGAAGCTGAAAAGAGGATGAGCTTCTACAACAGGACAATGATCCTAAACAAACCTGGAAATCCATCATGAACCTCAAGAGATGCAAGCTGAAGGTTTTGGAATGATCATCACAGTTCCTGATTTAAACATCATTGAAAATTAGTGGGTAGATGTTAAAAGAGCTGTGCATGCAAGACGACCAAAGAACATTACAGAACTAGAACCTTTAGCAGGAAGCGTTTGAAGCTGTGAAATATGCCAGAGGAGGTGTTACTAAGTACTGATTATGTAGGGTGCACAAACTTTTGCACAGTGCCATAATGTTTTTGTTTTCATTCAATTTATGGCATAAAAAGTAACTGTACATCAATGTTTGCTGAAAATGTTGTGTATTTTTCAATGTCCTAAAGAAACTGTGTTAAAATCTTTTCAATTAAAACATTACCATTTTTAATCAAGGGGTGGTCAAACTTTGCATAAGACTTTAAATACATAAATACAGACAGAGAGACAGGTAGACAAAGAGACAGGCAGGCAGGCAGGCATGCATACAAATGAAAGAGACAGATAAACATACAGGTAAACAGAGATAAACAGACAGATAAAAAGACAGGCAGGCAGACAGACAGAAACAAGCATAGACAGACAGAGGAACAGATATACAAACAGACAGGTACAAACATAAAGAGACAGACAGAAATAAATGTAATCAGATGCATACAAACAGATACAGAGACAGACAGGCAACCATATAGGCATACAAACATGCCTACCGATTGAGAGACAGACAGGTAGACAGAGATATACAGTCAGACAGACTGGTAGATAAAGAGAGATGCATACAAAGATACATATATACAGACAGACAGACAAACAAGCAAGCAGATAGACAGACAGACAGAAAGAGACAAACACGTAGATAGAAAGAGACAACTAGATAAAGAGAAAGACAGGGAGACGCATACATACATACAGATAGACAGATGAACAGATTAGATAAGATAAACAAAGGGACAAATAGATACAGGATAGAGAGAGACAGGTAGATTCACAGGCTGTCCGACAAACAGTAAGGGGCGCGCGCGCACTTATAGCCGTTGGTATAAAGTTTAAAAACTTGAAAGTTTAAGTTAGAGAGAAAAACCAAAAAAACAGACAGACAGACAGACAGACAGACAGGGCGATGTCCATGGGGGCGCCATGAAGACATCAGTCCCGAACACGTTTAAACCGTGTAAACAGAGTGAGAGTGGCGCGCGCGTGAGCAGCAAAGAGAGAGAAAGAGTGAGAGAGAGATGAGTAAAGCTGAGTAAACACCACTCACAGCGTGCGTGTTCTCCTTCAGCCTGGACTCGTAGCCCTGCAGGGAGGCACACGACTCCCCAGCGGACCTTTCGCTCCTCTTCACCTCCCTGTAGCCCGTCAGCGCTAACGGCCGCCCGTGTGCGCGAGCGCTTCTCCGCGCGCGGCTCCGCGCTCCACCAGCGTCCTCCACAGCCGCGCATATCGCCGCGCAAAACAACACAACCGTAACACACGTACAAACGTTTCTCATATTTACTGTAACTGAAGCGAGAGGGGGAGACGGTTTAAACTCATTTGACAGGGCTCCCTCGCAACGTTCACATCGCGGCCGTTGCGTACACTGATGCGCGAGCTCAGGTTGGAGGGGGCGGACCCACTCCTGATTGGTCGATTCAAACCGCCCATTCGTTCCGCTCCGTGGACGTGATTGGGCGCCCTTAGCGGCTGTTCGAATATAATTGGATGGCAAGCCTGTTGCGTCATGGGAAGTTTGCCCTAGGGCGAGGTTAAGTTGAGTTAAAGTGAACCAGTGCGGCGAAAGTGGGTTAGCCACTGCCTCCTGGTGCTCAGGCTTCGGATTCTGATTGGCTGATGTGGCACCAACCTCTTCTCCTCCCTGTTAAGCAGGACAAAGGGCCCCTACAGCGGCACGTAATGAACTACAAGTTGTTTCATTGCAATGTGCTAGCTTACAAACTCTCATAACTTCAGAAAATCTGACTCCAATTAGCAACTTTGAGTTTTGTCATTAATATAAACTGCCATACAAACACATTCCAAAGTTATCATAAACAAAGCAACGGTCAGTGTACTGTATATCCGAACAGACACTTCAATTTCTGTAGAACACTATTGCTAATCGTGTGGAGCAGTTATGTACAAAGGTCCTCACGATCAGTGCTAAGCCCCCTCAGCACTGGGCTGTTGAGAAATGGAAATGTGTTTTCTCCATCCGGTACCTTCAGGATGAGCTGGTGGTGTGACCCGGAATGAATCATCTAGCAATGCCTCCAAACATGTCCTCACAGCAACGCTCCAACATCTAATGTAAAGCCTTCTCATAACAGCAATGGCTGTTATAGCAGTAGAAGTGGGGAGAAGTTCCATATTAATTGCCTAAATTTCATAAAAAGGTTGAATCTACAAAACTTTGTGGTGCTAGTTATCCACGCCAATCCTGGATACCTCACACACTTGCTTTTGCACCTTAATACAGCTGGTCCAGGCCTGGGCACAGGACGGGGAAGCGCTCTGGGATTAGAATTTATACGACACATTTTTTTTCAGAATACAACAGTTTATTAACGTACTGATTTGTAACAAAAAAAAGAAAAACTACACCCACCCTCCCACCCCCAACTTTTTGCACTCCACTACAAGTACTGATGTTCTGTTGCCTGTAGGGAAATGTAGAAACCATTCTGGATTGACAGAAAAATAAAGGGGAAAAAAACAGTAGAAAGAGTGGACTCTGGTCTTCGAAAGCAGCCAGGCTGCCACATGTTCGCTGTTCCTCGGTGAAGATCTGCACAGAGGCGCCGTGTGAGAATTCCCCAGCGGAACATCAGTCAGGCCTGCGTGGAACCGCTCTAGATGTCCTTAATCACATCCTCAAGTTCTTCTTTTGTGTACATGTGAAAGGTCTTGCCTGGCTCTATTGTAGCGAGCTGCGAAAAACAAAAAAGGACAGTGAGATTCTCCATTATACCTGACTGTGGATTACACAACCCCATTAATGATGTTACTGGATATTTTAACCACTTTGAAAACATGACCAATATAAGAGCACAGTACTTCCAGTGTCTTTATCTGCAGGATTTTCTTTGTTAAACTTTCCATTTCTGCAGTAAACAAGTTGGATCCCAATGTATTCTGACTTCAACACTACATCAGACACTAAACTGTAGCTTTAAGTGCATTTCTGTTCTTTAGACACTAGATTTTTCAGACAAATGCAACCAATGAAATATTGGTGGAACCTAGAGTAGGTGCAGGCTCCTCAGAGAGCAGCATAATGGAGGAATCAACATTGGTTTATTGTGAATGCAACATTATACAGGGTCCTCGGGTTACACTGAAGATCTATTCCTCCAAAAGGTGATGTAACATGATTTTCCGACTTTTTTTTTAAGAGATGGCAGTTCAGGGAAACTGTGGAGGTCAAGATGAGATCTGAAAGACCAAGAAAACTCTTGGGAGAGACCTGCTCGTGTGCTTGTCAGAAAGACAAATCAAAATCCGCATTAAAAAAAACCTTCAGGAAGATTTAGCAGACTCAGGAGTGGTGGTGCACTGTTCCACTGTCTTTCATTGAAGAGTCAGCAGAAGAAAATCTTACCGGAACCCATTTACATAAGCGCCTACGTCACTCTGATGGAGCTCATACACAGCTGTGTTCCGCCATTGTTGGTTTGTGAAGTGGTTTATGGTTTATGACAGTTACCCAGCTCCGATCCCGGCACCAGTGCAGTGGAAAAGCAGGTCGGTTTGCATTGGTTCTTTGGAACCGATTGAGAACCAGAACCGGCACCAGTGCAGTGGAGAAGGGGTAATACACAGCAGTAATGAAGTGAAAAAATCCTGCCCGTTATTCCTGTGTTAAATATGAAAATAAACATACACAGCAATAAAAACAGTAATGAACAACGCCATGCCCAACGCCGCGTGTATTTGTCTGCTCTGCTCTGCAACTAGTTTTCAAGTGAACTTTGTTTTTACGTCGCAAACGCTGTACGTCAGAATGACGGAACAAGACTAAATACATTTATGGGCGCTGGTAACGTAACCACTGCATGTTGAATCTGACGTACCCCGAGGACCCCCTCTACACAGTGCCCCACCCCTCTACACAGTGCCCCGCCCCTCTAAACAGTGCCCCGCCCCTCCCCCATTGGTGCGTTTACAAAAAATATTATAAAAGAGAGAATACACTTAAAAAACAACTCTATAGTAAATTACAGTAAATTAGCAATACCTATGAATATATATTTTTAAAAAAACAATAACTATTTAAAAGTCTCTACACTAAACAAAGTGGCAAAAGTCACTTTAAAGTTTAGAACATTGTGGAAATGGCTTGTGCAAGACATTGTACCAAGTTCAAGTTATTCAGGATATTTTCAACAAAGACAAGACAGATCGAGCAGGTGAAGATGAAGCATGATGTAAAACACGCGTGGATGTGCAAATGGAAATATTGTGTGAGGGTGAAAGTTTGAGGGTCTTTAAGCTTGTGTTGTACTTTTGTGCGTGTGTGTGTTGTGTATGAGGTAATGTTGGAGGTTACCTGTCTTCTTTTATAGCCACTGCAAGCACATTACTTGCTTGCAATTACTTTGTACCTGTACCCTATCAAAACTGTAACTTTGAGCAGCTTGGGGTCCGCAGGAGAAGGTGCGACCAGGGAGGGTCCCAGCTAGTGCGCTGATCCTGTCCGAACCCGACCCGAACCCAAAAGAGCAGTGACCGAGTCCGACCCGAACCCGACTGGAGTTTTAATGTTTGGCTGAAGCAGCCGCTGCTAAGCGATTGTAATGATCCTCTCTTTAAACAAACTAACAAGGAAACTTTCCATCAAATTCAAATTTATTTGTCACATACACAATCACACACAGTATGATGTGTAGTGAAATGCTTTGGCGACCGCCCACGACCACAGAATAAAAAACAAGAAGCAATTTAAGACATTAAAAAAACTTAACAATAAATAGAGCAAAAATATTTTAAACTACTCAAGAAATATAAAGAATATAGAGAAATATATTCTATATATTCATATTCTGTTGTTTTAAATTCTCCCGATAACTATTTCTTTCATACATTTCCCATGATGCTTCAGCCACGGCTACTGAACGAAATGTTGTCATGGCTACGTTGTCATGGCTACACAAACAAATCCCCACGTAAAGGGAAAAGGAAAACGATCCAGCGTAACGTAGCATACGCTCTACTTTTAATTAACATTAAAAAGTATTGTTTTTTTTTTATTAACAAATACTTTTACAATTGCGTCATGTCAGACAGATCTTTAGGAGCTTCACTGTGTTGTAGACTTTACTATTTTAATGATCAAAAGTTGTTGTGCTGACGTGACCGAACCATTGTGAAATATTTGGCCAAACTGTTGGGTTTGGTGCTGGTAGACGTGCTCTAGTCCCAGCTGCAGATTTTTTTAAAGCAAATTAGCTTCATTCTTGATCGATGACTTTGGCTTTTTTCCATCACTCTGGTCTAAAATTTCCACAACATAATGAGTGTAAAGTCCAGCATAACTGCACAACTGTAATGTTATCAAGGGCTCCACAGTATTTTGCATTCGTCAGATCTTCACACCCATGTTTCCATGTGGCTTTTGAATTGAACTTAAGCAGAACTGGAAAAAACACAGCAGGAAGATGAATGTGGAAGGAAGTCAACTTAAGTCTTGAAAACGTATGTATTTCTTTCAAATTTCTGTTCATATCCATCATATTTAAAACATAAAATCTTGTTTGCATGTAACCTTCCACCAAAATGTCTTTGGGATCTTCCTACTTATAAAGCTGAGCGACATCTAATCTAGATCATTTTTTTCCCCCAGATCAGTCCATATAGATATACGGTCTTATGCAAAAGTTTGGGCACCCCTTGATAAATAACAGATTTTTGTGAAATCTGAAAAGATGTTTCTCTAGGACGTGGAAAAAAACAATATTTTCAGCAAAAATTGATGTGTAGTTATTTTTTATCCCATAAATTGAACAAAAATAAAGAATAAACACATTATTATGGAAGTGTGCAAAGTTACCCTAAGTTCCAAAGTGTAAGATTCTTTTTAAGGTTTCAGACCATAATCAGCTCATTATATCTGATGAAATTTCAAAGCTTTACAAATACTCTGAGAATACACCTCTGGATTGTGGTGAAATCTGCTGAGTCCCTTGTGATACAGCAAACTAAAACTCACTCAAGTCCACGCTCCACCATCTTCCGGAATACAAGTGATAATAACACAATCAAAATAAGCTAGACTGCAAAACTGAACTTCATATCTTTTGATTGGATGTTTTGTTGGATTGGTTTCTAAATTCCACAAGTTTCATAGTCGTCCTCAGACGTTCGAGTGACAAGATCGTAACACTCTCCATGAATGTAGTGATGAATATTTACTACTGGGTTATAAATTACCTCAATGTTAGTAGCGTTCAGCTTCTCCTCCATGACCTGTTTCAGGATGGTGAGGGAAGACTTGATGGCTTCTTTTAATGTCATGGACTGAAGAAGAAAACACAATTTGACCATTAAAAACATCAGAGAAAAAGTCAAAAACAGTAAGACAAAAATAATGACACTCATTTGATTATATCTGCCCATTGTACACAGACCCTTACACATCAATGTAAGTGTCAGTACCGTGGTCCACGACTTACGACATACTCAACTTCAAAACATTTGTGGTAATGACACTGCCCTGTTTTTTTTTATTTTAAAAATGGTGTGAAAAGTAAAAGTACCTTTAATAAAACGCTCAAAAAGTGCAATTCAGAGCCTCAGGGGGGTGAATATCTCCCTCTGGTGGACTGACAGGGGAATGGCCCCAAGATGGATTAAGGCATACTTGCATGAAACTACTCATGTTTTATATGCATTTTGCTTATATATATTATTATTACTAAATATAAAACATTAACCATTAGCAGCAGCTGCTTAAGCCTTCACTCCAATGATTCTGCTCACATTACTGATTCTACCTTCTTAATGAATATAAACCAATATTAAACATATTAAACATATGGAAAATGAATGTGGGTCTGACATAGTAGTGCCTTACTTTTTATATTTTTTAAGAATTTTTTTGGGCTGTGTTTATTTCCCGTAACTTTATTCTAATCTCACTTTTCTTGGTGCTATTTTTATATTTGTACAGCACATTGCATGACCTTTATGTATGACAATGTGCTACATAAATAAACTTGCCTTGGCTTGCTCTTTATCGAGGCTATTTCTAAGTAAAATCAGATTTTCCTGATAAAAACATGGCGGGAAGAAATGTTCTGTTATTTATCTGCAGTCTAAACAGTCTGAAACGGGGTTGCTAATCTCAGTATCAGAAAGTTTATTAGATTTCAGGGTCACATGAACAGTCTGGTGACTGACGTTACACTAGGAGCTGTATGATGTACTGAACGTGGGTAGATGGGTGGGGTGGGTATAAAAAGGGCCCTTGTCCATTGTATTACCTCAGCCCTGGGTTAAATTTGCTTTCTTAGAGATTCACTTCACAAGATCATGATAAATCCCTCTCTTAGAATCATCTGGCTGTGAACTAGCAACAAATCTCCAGAGAATTTAAAGCACCAGCTACTAAAAGGCTGCTAATTATAGAGAAAATGGCATTATTGTAAATATAGTGCTATTTAGTGCTAGTGTATGATTAGAATGGAATAATTTTGGGAAAAAAAACCAAAAAAAAACCTTGACGTGGCACAAAAGTCCTGCATTTTTGAATATACAATTTTTTCTACAATTCAAGGGTAGAGACTCATTTACATATTCATTTGTCTTCACCAGTATTAATATGGCATAGATCAGTATCCTTTTAAGGACTTACAAATTATATTCTGTGGAATAGAATTACTATATAAGCTACTATAGAGACCAGAGGACCTTTGAGTAAGTAAGTAACTAACTATAAACAGGGCATATCGAGTCATGTGACTTACAATTCCAAAATAATAACAATAATAATGTAAATTTTCACAGAGAGATGCTGTTGCAATTGTATAACTACAATGAATGTAAAGACAGGATGCAAATGTGGTCTATTCACAGACAAACACCAGAAACAATGGTGCCATTCTTCTTAGAGAGGCATTCTACTGTCTATGCATGCTCTTTGTTAAAGACAGGCCATTAAAATGACAGAGGCGAAGGCCTTTCCCAGCACGGTAATGGAATCCTGCATTGAAGGGATCAGAGTAGGGCTGGTTTTGGTGAATAATAGTGGCGTGCTGTGCTCCACTGACATAACCCATTGAATCTGCACATTTATTAAAGGCAAAGCACCTACATCAGTCTTTCCTCATCACAAACCTGACACAATACAATATATGTCGTATGTGCCAAACCATGTGTTGGGTAATGAGTGGAAAAACATCATAACTGTATCAATAAGTACAATTTGTACATAATACATAAAGTCACTAATCACTAAGTCAGTATGTACCTTGTGATAGACTTCCTGTAGAGAGCTTTGAGCACCCTCAGATGCTGAGCCAATAGCCCTGGCATCACACTGCACAAAGGTGCCCGAGGGATCCATGTGGTACCTGTGAATAAAAAAACAAAAGAAAAATGAAACAGTTCATTATTACACAGTGGTAACTGCTCTACGACTACAACAGAAGCTCTGCTTCCTCTAACATCAGAAAATAAATAAAAGCTCAAATTTGCACTTTATATTACTTTTAGAAACATGTTCAACTTCATGATGCGTTCGTTCATATTTTTCTATTTATCATAGATTGTATGATGCGATTTACTTCTCGTACATTTCCATTGCAGCAAAGGGCAATAACACATTTCCAGAACAGTTTGGATATTTTTCACAATTCAATAATAATAATCTGTAATTCATCAATTAATCAGATTTTTATTTAATTAAACTTACAAAGAGAATATTTTCAATATTTTTACTGACCAAATAAATTTGCAGCTGAAAGTCTTCAAGCAAAAATGACCAGTTGTAGAACTACTACAATCTCATTACAATCCTCAGTTCCAAAATTATTTAAAAACTATAAATATAAAACTAAAAATATTTATTTGTTCATATTTATCACTCTCCTGTTCCTTTCACGGTTTCTTCCTATAATTAGGGAGTTAGCTAATATGACCAGTCGCATGCTACATTTTAATTCAGGCCTGATGACTATTATTAGTATTAGTATTAGTATTAAAGCTTCAAACTGCATCCTGTATCACTGCCTGTATCACTGCCTGTATCACTGCCTGTATCACTGCCTGTATCACTGCCTGTATCACAGTAATAAATTTGACAACATTCTTACATCAGAATCTTTTTTTCCTTGAGCTTTATTATTATTTTTAAATTTAAAAACTTTCATTTTATTTTCCAAATCTGTCAAAGCAGCGGGTTGTCAAAGAAACATCACTAATCGCCACCCCACCTCTCGCCCAATTTAGGTCCCAAACCAATAAAAAAAAAACAAAAAAAACTTTAAAATGAAACAAATATAAAACTAAAAATATTTATTTGTTCATTTTTATCACTCTCCGGTGTCGACCAGAGGAGGATGGGTTCCCCTTCTGAGCCTTGGTTCCTCTCAAGGTTTCTTCCTATATTTAGGGATTTTTTCTTGCCACTGTCGCTTTGGCTCACTGGGGCTCGAACCCGGATTCTCTAAACTCTGTAACGCTGCTTTGTGACAATGTCAAATGTAAAAATCTCTGTATAAATAAAATTTACTTGACTGACTGTAATTAAAAGGAAAGGTGATGAGATGCAATGGTAAACCCTAAACATACCTCTGTCCTAACTTGTGTTGCAGACTAAATTTGTTTACAAAATGAAAATTGTGGCTTTTCCCTGTTAAAAAATTATGTTATGTGAACTAATGCATCACAGATGTTTATTTTTATAGCATTTTGGAAAATATCCCAACTTTTCTGAAAATAAGGTTTGTAGAAGGAGAACTGTAGGCACTCCATGATCTCAGTCAGAAAAGGCTATAAGGCCTCTACTAGATTTAACATTTTTTAATATAAAAATAGTTTAAAACGTTAAATACTTACAGTTGGGGTCCTTTCTCATCCACACCTCCAAAAAGCAAAGCAACACCAAAGGGACGGCTCTGCGAGAAGAAACAAATGTAAAATGAACAGAAAAAAATAATAATAAAAATAATTTCTCAATTAATTCTGTGGCCCCAGACTCACAAAGCCGACTGTCGGCAGACAGACGTCACCAGGTATTTGATGAGTAATGGAACCGAAAACAGAGTGTATGTTCAATCAACAACGGATACCAATTTCAGAAAGTAAATTAGGAAAAGAATGACAGCAAATTGAAGCAATGAAAAATTATTCATTCATGATACTTTTTCCAACGTTGTTGTACGTAGCAATATTTTAACACTAGAAATTGTCATTTTAACTGATTTGCTATTTCCATGACTGAGCTTCGCCCAAGCACAGAGATAGTGATGAACTGCTTTAAGACACCGGCCGTAGCTCATGGCATTAAACTACTCACAGTTCCCACTGTAAAGACTTCATATTAAGAGGTGTTAGCTCACCTCTCACCATTAAAGGCTGCAGAACAGATTTCCTTCCGTGTTATTTTCTTCGTTAAGCTGCCACACTCGCACCTCATCCCTCAACACAACGTGCCTGGTATTGCATTTCTCCATCTATATCTTGCCAAACCTGGGTCCGTGTTAGCGCTGTAGCTTAAAACGCGGTCAGTCATGCTAATTCTATAGGTCAGCTGCTGCTGTTGGTTGGTGGACGATACTAACGTACAATAGACCAATCACTGATGTATTCTCGGTTCGGTTGATGTCTGGACCATCAATCAACACAGGTAACCTCGCTGTTTGACTGACAGCTGGTTGGTTGCTCAGCATGTCCACGATCCCCCTCTCCTAGTATGACCAGTTGCATGTTACATTTTAATTCTGGCCTGATGACTACAGTATTAGAGCTTTGAGCTGCATCCTCTGACTGCCTGGATCACGGTAATAATTTGAGAGACGTTTTTACTGCTCAGTTTCATCAGCCCGTTAGGAATTGCACACAACATTCTTACATCAGAATCTTTTTTCCTTGAGCTTTATTATTATTTTTTAATTTAAAAGTTTTCTGTCAAAGCAGCGGGTTGTCAAAGAAACATCACTAATCCCTTACGATAGCTCGCCACCACACCTCTCGCCAAATTTAGGTCCCAGACCAATAGGGGCAAGCTAACAGGGTTGGACTGTAGCCTTTCTGATGCAATCTTCAGTTGGGATGGTGTCCAGCGCTTTACAAACACAAACAGGGATTTCTGAAGGAAGTAGCCGCCATACAAATTCAACACAATCGGTGTTAGAACTCAAATGATGCAGCGAAAACAGCTCGTCTGTAAAACTGATGCTCAAGTTTTCCTTAACACTCTTTTTTTTTAATCTGACTTCCACTCCTGACGTACTGGTGTACACGGCTGCAGTAGCACAACAATTAATATTATATATAATATAATTAAGGCTGCATATATAATACCTAGCCTGTCTCAGAAAGACAAAGTGCATTACGAAGGACTCTAGTCACTGTGCACGGTCAGTTCTCTCCTTCTGGCTCTCACGCAGCACCAGATTCCAGGACAGTTTTTACCCCAGTGCTGTCAGACTGGTTAACTTACACCAGTCTAACGTAAAAGGTAACAATGTGAAATATATTCAATAGTGTACTCAGCACACTCATGACCAATACTGATGTACATAATATGACGCAAATGATGTTGTACACCCCACACCCACACCTGTACTGGTCACTTTGGCTAAAACCAAAGTTAGAATTCCATATCTATCTTCCAATAGCAGCCCTGAAATGTCATTCAGCTTCCTCACATTTATTTTGACAGAAGATAAAACATCACGACTAAAATCATCCCTCTGTATGAAATGCGCATACCCGTGAAAGGTGGAGAGCATCTATTTGTCTTGATATCACTTCGATCCCGGTGTTTATTAGAAACGGGTGTCAATAAGAAACGGGGGCAGTGGTGGCCTAGTGGTTAGGACTTTGCCCCTGAAATCTGAAGGTTGCAGGTTCAAGTCCCAGCCCGGGCAC
>JBBIGC010032679.1:0-12132 GCA_037576955.1 Lepidarchus adonis
TCTCTCTCTCTCTCTCTCTCTCTCTCTCTCTCTCTCTCTCTCTCTCTCTCTCTCTCTCTCTCTCGCTCTCTCTCTCTGTGTGTGTGTATATATACATGTATTTCACTCTTTTGGAGGACCAAACTGTAGAATATTTCTCTGATCCTCACAAAGAACCATGCAGCTTTTTAACAGAGAACTTAATTAAAGAGCAGAAGGATTGTCTTTTGTTCACCAAGTTTAAGGTTAGGGTTCAGGTTTAGTTGTCGGTGGAGTATTACTGAAATACAGTATTGCATTAGTCAATTGTATGTGCTCACAAAGATAGCAATACCAACATTAGTGTGTATGTGTGCGGGATGACGTTCACTCTGAGGGCTCGCGCTCCCGGTGTGTGTAAACCAGTCCAGTCACACACGCGCCCTCTGCTTCTGCGGACTGTTGGTAAGTTACACGAGAATATTACACAGGTTTAGCACAGGGCTAACTGGGTTAATTTACTGTACTGCTTTCGGACATGTGCTTACACGCCTTACTGGAGCCGAGTTTTGTGCTAGCAGCCCTTTAGCATTGCGGCTAACTGTGACCAAAACATGTAATGGCGGTGGTCTGTCACTGTGTAGGGACATATGCTCAGGATGTAAATTCACAACTTTGTTTGCCCGAAGGTGCTGCCACTCCGTGTCCATCACTGGCTGTTAGCCGTTAGCTCGGCTACTGCTACTGCTGCTTGTACGGCTGAAGGTCACAGTGGCTGAGGCATGTGTGGAGAGAAAACACTGTGGACTTGTACTTTCTCTGAAGACAGACAGGTAAGCAGTAGCCCCGTGCTTCGTGATTACGTCCTGGTAGTTTACTGATTAAGACACTTACGTGTAAACAATCATTTGAACAGCTTTAGGGAAAACAGCACCTGCTTGAACTACTATAATCAACAGATGTTCATTATCTGGAGCATGAAATAAGTCTCTTCCAATCCTGTGGTGTTACCTCATCTCTGTATACTCTGATACTCTACAACTTTAAAACCACTAAGTGGATAGCATTGATTATTTCCTTACAAAGGCATCTGAGGGGGATTTATTAAACAGAAAGTGAACAGTCAGCTCTTGTATTTAGTGTATTAGAAGCAGAAAAAGCACAAAGATCTGAGTGACTTTGACTAGCAGCAATTTGTGATGGCTGAGGGGCAACATGTCCCAAATGGCACTTCTTCTGGGGTGTTGGGCTCTGCCATATTGTATAGTCAATGATGTAGTCCCATGATAAGAATTTGTCTTATCATGATACTGACGATATAGCCGATGACCCATTTACGTTTGTGCATGTTTAAACTATATTTTACACAGTTTATTATTTGAAAAATCATGATTTTACAGCATATCCAGGTGTTAGGCTCTGAATCCTGTGGGTTCTCAGAACTGCGTGGCCAAGACAATACCACTAAACAGCTTTTTTTCTTATCAGTTGTATAATTACTGCTAAACACCATGAGATATTGTGATATTTTAACCCCTACCACAAAAAGTTCATGCTGAAAGAGGTCAGAACACACAGTGCCCAACAAACAGCTGTTTTAGCAGAATGAAGGGAACCTACACAATGTTGGGCAGGTAGTGTTAATGTTATGGCTGATCATTGAATAGTTTGTGAAGTTGTAAACACATGCAAAATTTGACACCCCCCAGCAAAATGATACGCTTTATCCTCCCCAAATATCTGACGTGCTATTTTAATGTACAGTTCCTGATTACACACTGAATTGAACTGAATAAAAATAAGATGCATAAACATATTTTCATTTAGACAATTAACAAAACATTTAATTTAATCAGGTGTGTTTGCATTCTACTCTACATCTTTTTGATTATGATCATTGTTAGTCTGGACAGATATTCCTGGACAAACAGATGTGTCTGAAGGATGGATGGCAATTCAAGTGCCCGAAAGGTTCGTAATGTGGACAGCAACCCCTGCATTGAGGTCAGTGTGTGTGACTGGTGTGGTGTTGGGTAGTAGTGCAAAAACAAAATGCATTTCAGGTGTTAAAATGCACTGTAGGATGCACTAAAGCAACAATGGGCAGGGGTTAGAGAATTTACAGCACGGGTGTCAGAGATATAGTTATAGTTATTACAAAAATCAAGTCATTATGTTTGTGTTTTTATAATACCAGTTGTACTAAGAGTGAAACCTTGAATGAATGTTGGTACACAATCATGTTGTTTATTCTTTTATTTGCTTATACAAGTTCATATCAGAAACAAGCAGTGATTAATCATGCGCATAGTTAGATTCAATCAAGTGCATGGTTCAGTTAACTCCAGTAGGGGGTGTATGTGTGTGTGTTTGTATATATATATATATATAATAGATGTTACACACTTTGAGCAATTATACTTCTTTTAGTAATGTGCACAATGTCTGATTCTGTGTGCAGGAAAGTGATGGTTCACAGAGATGTCTGGATGCATATAACTATGATAAGAACATGTGCTCTGCATACTTCTTGAAGTATAAGAATTGCAGGAAGTACTGGGTGAGTCCTGAAACATCATGCAACAATACATATGGCAGGTTTTCAGACAAATCATGGCTATGCAGTGGAAATTTTCAAGCTAAATTCTAAATAATAGTATGCACATGTGCCTTATCTCACATAAAAAAACTTGTTTAAAACTTGGAATAAAGAAGAAAAGGCAGTTGCAGGAAACACATACCAACAATTTACTTATAATGATTTACTGTTGCTTAAACTTTTTCAAACAGAACAGGGACTTTTCAGGTGGTGTACACTCTAAACAGCTAGTATTGTAGTTATGGTGTAAGTTTATTTGTTTAGTCATGTATTAAGCTGTTCTTATTATTGTGTGTATCTAGACATTTAACTGCCTAGATAATGGTTCCCATATAGTAATGTTCCATGTATGTTTTGTTTTTGCACTTGCCATCCAGATTTATTGTTGGTTTTTATAGTAGCACTCACTTCAGGGTTGTCTTGAATATTTAAAATCTGTGGTTGTTCCTGTACTTTGGAAGTTGCTTTGGACAAATGAATAAATGTAAATAAATAAATTATTGAGACTTTATTCAACAAGGACACTGTATTTTGGTTGTGATCTGTTGAATTTTAATGTATCTCTGTGTATGTCAGCATATTTCATTTCCTGTTAATAATTTAATGTGTCTCCATTTCTCTCCCAGCATAATGTAATGCTACAACGCCGAAGTACAGGAATAAAGCCAGACATGCCTACAGCTAAAGAGAGAGAAGAAATCATAGCTGCCCTGGGAGGAAAGCCCTACTGACACACAAACAAACTGTGAAGTTACAGTAGTGCTCTTCCGCCGTGCTTGATTTTGAAGTCAATCAATTTTTGTTTCTCAAGCTCAAAATATGTGGAAGAGTGAATGTTTCCATAAAGAGATTTAAAGACGATTTCCTTTGAAGCCTAGTGAGACGTTTTTGTTTGAGTGAATGTGTGCATGTTTTATGCTGGCTTGGGAGTGCAAGACCCTGTCTATTGCTAATAAACATTTTGTTAAGAAAAAAAAGAATTGGTCAATTGGCTAATTTGTCTTTGTGATACATAATTTCATACACAAAACGCAAGGAAGAAAAATTTACATAAGACGAAAAGGATAAAATAGAAGCATGGAAAAAGAAAGTATACTGTTATATTTAGCACACATTCAAGTCCATACATTTAGAATAAGGTGTACTGGATTATGTGCCACTGACTAGAACCTCAGGTGCAGCCTGTTCATTTAAACCTGCCTTGAGTCCAATGTTCTTTTTGGAACTAAAATGTTACTGTGAAGCAGGGTGGTGGAAATCTTATGGTTTGATCTCAGACTTCAGGTCATCTGCATTGTTGGGTCTGGTGTCGCATCTTCCTCTTGATAATACTCCATAGATTCTCTATTGAGTTCAGGTCAGGTGAGTTTGCTGGCCAATCAAACACAGTAACACCCTGGTCGTTTAACTTTTGGTACCTTTGGCAGTGTGGGCAGGTGCCAAGTCCTGCTGGAAGATGAAATCAGCATCTCCTGCAAAGGAATGGTCTGAGGAACATAACCATTAGGAGGAACATGAGTTCAAGGTATTGATTTGGCCATCAGATTCACAAAATCTAAGTCTAATCAAGAATCTGTGAACTCCACAAGTATCATTGGAGGCCCCAACTTGCAGCTTCCAGGATCTGCTGCTAATGTCTTGGTGCCAGATACCACAGCACACCTTAAGAACTGTGGGCTCAGGGCTGTTAGTGGCAATGGGTGATATTAATTATGTTTGTACATACTATTCCTGTCCACAAAGTCAACACGCTAAGCGTTCTAGATAAAGGAATGGTTTGCCAAAAAGAAATAAGAAAAAATGCATGAACAGGTCATCCTACAAAACGGGTGCTGTTTGAGGCTGCAACAGTAGCAAATTGTGTTTCCAGAGCCTAAAGATACTAATTTGTGTTCTGGTTAAGATTGTATTACATTTATATGTAAATGTAGATTGTATCTTTATTTAAAGCCCTTCGTGGATCATTCAATTCAAGCACTCCCTCACAGTCACTGCGCCCCTCTGTTCCTGAATTCAGTCTAGACCCCATGGGTGGAAGATCATATACCATCTTATACCACTCTGTCCCATACCACCCCATCATATAAAACCCCATCATATACCACTCTGTCCCATACCAACCCATCATATACCACCCTGTCCCATACCACCCCATCATATACCACCCTGTCCCATACCACCCCATCATATAAAACCCCATCATATACCACTCTGTCCCATACCAACCCATCATATACCACCCTGTCCCATACCACCCCATCATATACCACTCTGTCCCATACCACCCCATCATATAAAACCCCATCACATACCACTCTGTCCCATACCACCCCATCATATAAAACCCCATCACATACCACCCTGTCCCATACCACCCCATCATATACCACCCTGTCCCGTACCACCCCATCATATAAAACCCCATCATATACCACCCTGTCCCGTACCACCCCATCATATGCCACCCTGTCCCATACAAACCCATCATATAAAACCCCATCATATACCACCCTGTCCCATACCACCCCATTTTTTTTAAAAAATTAATCTGCAAAAATGTTAACAGTTCTGTGTTTATCTGTCAGTATGAGGTGCTGTGTGTACATTCATGGAGAAAAAAGTGGAAAATTTAAGGGGGTCTGAATACTATATATACTTCACATAGTGCAGTAAATGAACTGTCAGATAAAGGTTTACAAAATCAACATCTGTCAAATATCAGCTGCTACAAATATGACTCTGATGTCACTGTGTATCTTTACGATCTTTACGAGTCTCCAGTGCCCCACTGTGATTGGATTTTTGGCCGGATGAAGAGCACCATGTTAATCTACTGTGTTTATTATTCACACCATTTAATCCATGTTCATGTAAAAGTACAACTGGAATAAATACACAGGGTGAAGAAGCTGTTTTTGTTTCTGCTCTGCTGATTAGATCCTTCAGTACTGACAGAAATGCTTCACACTACAAAGGTTATGGGATCAAATGTGTCCATGTCCATATGTGAAGGTTGTTTCAGTAATGTGATCATAATGCTGCTCTAAGACAAACTGATAGACTGGACCTCATCCACACCTTCACTGTTGGTGTCTCAGATTATTGGGCTGCTAATGTGTGGTAATGATCTGTCTAAACAATATATTATGAGTCACATGGATTCCATTAATGTCATAACTCTAATCTTAAACTAAATAACTTCAGACATTAGGCATGTCTTGGCTGACTGACTGTATTTGAGGTCGCAAGAAAACTTATTTTGAGTTTTGGTGACTGCTGTAGTCGGTGGATGCTTGCAGTTCCTTTATTAGCCACATGAGGGCAGTAAAATCCCACAAATGCTAATGCCGCAATAATACGCTATTGAATCTCAACACAATTCCAGCAGACCTCTTCCGTAATTCAGCAGTCACTGGGCTATAAGGCAATTAAGTATATTGCTATTAAGTTCAGATGTCTCAATAAAGTATTGTCTAGCATATACTCAGGAGAATACACTTCTTTCTTGCTTCCCTTATTACCCAGGCACTACTTGCTAAGACAGCAATTACAGCAATTGTTTGTGTGTAAGTTTACTTCCAGGCCTCTCCTTAGGGCCACAGCCATTGCATTTATTTGTATTATCCCTTCAGCAGCATGTCTCGTTTAATTTATTGAGGACTCATTTGATTGGCCAAGCCAGATTTTAAATGATAACTGTAATTAATCCAGTGCAGCAAGGTTTATCAAATGCAAAAACAATTTTAATATTGATTTTCTTTTTTAAAAACAATACTCTTTCTTAATAGCATGAAACATTTAGACAGCACTATGTACATACAGTCATGCTAGAGTCTCTGAATTTCTACATGAATATTTGACCTAAAACGCTATGAATTATTCATCTACATCATAACAATGAATGAAGAGAACCCAGTAACACAAACACTTAGTCTTTCTGATTGTTTATTGAACAAAATAGATCAATATTAAATGCCTATGAGCAAAATCATGCAGACCACTAATGCTCCAGAATCTCCAGCAGGACAGAACTTACCAGACTATTGATTTAAATGAGCAGTTTCCACCTGCACGAGGTTCTAATCAATCTAGAACACCTTATTTCCATTTTATTTGAAGGTGAGATAAATGTAAGAGACTTCTATTTGAACTTTCCTTTTCTTATCTATGTTTAAATAATGAACGTGTATCAGAATGTCAGTGTTTGTCAATTTGTGGCATTTGATCACATTAACTTCCACCGGATGCACTATTTTCCCCCATGACTCCAGCATTGCTGCTTGACAGGGTCACACAGTTAAAGTCGCTTTGTTCAGTAAATGAATTAAAAACGATTGTGCTGTTTGCTTTATTGGAGTCTCTTAATGTGTTATGTAATTAAAGATTTAAAGGACATTCTAAAAAGTTCACCAACGTTCTACCATGACTGTAGGAAAGAAAGGTTCTGATCATTTTCAAACTGTCTGAGGCTCTCCTCTCTGCTGATACTGTGAAGTTGATGGTGATTGTGTCAGTGGTTCAGATTAAAAGCAGTTGTAACACCATGCTGCCACGCTGTTATTGTATCACCACACCACTGTGAGCCAATGATCATTGCTGAAAACGAGCAGCCGCAGGGAAAGCTTTCAAACAGTAATAGGCTTTGATAAAGTCATAGGGAGCAATGGTTTTATTATTGTACTTCAACTGATCCAAGTGAGATTTGATAAAAAAAAAGTCTATACATGTCTGTGCTTCAAGTTAAGTGCATGTGAATTTCAATTTTGGCCTAGTGGTTAGGACTTTGCCCCTGAGATCAGAAGGTTGTAGGTTCAAGTCCCAGCCTGGGCACCACTGAGGAACCCTTGAGCAAGGTACCGTCCCCACTTCACTGCTCCCCGGGCGCTGTTGATAGCTGCCTGCTGCTCCACGTGTGCACATGTGATGGGTTAAATGCAGAGGACACATTTTATTGTGGTGCACTGTGACAAATAACTTCACTTCATGTGTAGTGGGGACGGTCCCTTGCTCAAGGGTACCTCAGTGGTGCCCGGGCAATGTCCTGCCACCACTGCCCAGTGGAGTAGCAACACTATAAACAAAACATCAACAAAATGAATTGCCATTTTGAAAATGTGATTTCATACTGGGTGAGCTGACAGGAAATAGTAGAGTAGCAATGACAATAAAAAGCACATGTATTTTTTCACTAGTGAAGAGGGATTCTATAAACATTTGAAATAAAGCGTCAATCTATAATGTATCTGACATCCTGAGTGTTTTATTGAATTATACAACAAGTGGTGTTGAATCGTTTCATTGGTTTAGCAGCATCGGTCATGGTTATTACAGAAAGATTAAAGGGCATAGCATAAAATAAAAAATGAAATAACAAGCGCCATTAATGCTTCAGTCAAGGCACATTCTTTCAAAATAACATGCATACTTCATGAAGAGCCATTTCATATAGTTACAACCAGTTACAACCAGTGCTTGTTTGGCTTTAGAGGTTAAAACCTTGATTAGTTTTTATAACCACAGACAAGTTGAAATAGTAGACATGCATCATCATAACACTTTCATCATGACTACATAGAATTAAATGACATTCTGTCCAGTAATATATGCCATTCATATTCATATTATTAACTGAGGTGATTTGATAGAAAATTGTACGATAAAATGACTAAGTGCTTTTGAGAATGGGCAGAACGGAATGCCTTTGATTGCTAACGACTTGCATAGTTGTGAAAACCACAGTTCTTCTTAGCTTTAACGTTCCTTCATTTTGTTTTCTTAGTGCTTATAGCAGCAGATGCCATTGGTGCCTTCAGAATGGACGTGAGCATGAACGTGTCGGTCTTCTACTGGCACGGTCAGTCGCTATGTTGGTTATGGCCTTTGAACTTGGCCATAAAGTCAAATGCTCCCAGATACTCACCAAGCAGCAATCCTATTTTCACAGGCAACATGCTGACAGAGAGAAAGAAAAGGAATTTGAGAAAGAAATAGTGGGTTAATACAAAAACAAACATACAACCAACCAACCCAACAAGCATGATTGTATGTCAGCAGTTACGAACAAACGTCGAAAACGTGAGTTAAAATGACAGCAGCAGGCATTTGTCACAAAAAATGATAGAATACTGTTTATCAATCACACCATTAACTTCCCATTACAGCAGTTACACACACACTAGCCACAGATTGGCAGTAACTAAACTGCATCATGGAACACAAAATCGCATCACGCTGAGAATACCTAAACATGCTAAAGCATTCAGATATATGTTTGGGGTATAAATACCATAGAATGTAGCAAGTGAAGAAAAAACAAATGAATAAAATTCATTTTAAACATAAAAGCTAGTTAAGAAAGCAAACTAGCAAAATCACAAAGAGTGCTACAAAACTTTTGCATCATCAGTTCTGTACTATGTAGGTAACCAAGAAAAAAGAATTTGCAGGAATTAATAAATTGAATCTGCATATTCAGTCATTTGTACTGTGAACAAAAGTCATTTATACATCAACACAGCTGTTGCTGTAACACACATTATTACACGCATACGTGACTGTGAAGAAAGTTCAGTTTTCTTCAATATAACTTGATAGGACACTTAGGTAAACGTGTGACTATATATATAATATTTATGAGTTTGTCAGTAAACAGTAGAAACAAATATACAAAAACCTTCAGTCTTATCACTTTGGTCATTCAGTCAAAATAATTACACATGCAATAATTATATCATCACTAAACTGAGTAATAGTAGCGTTAAGCAGCTGAACTCCCATAATGGTGGTAGTACTAGTCTGTCTAAAAGAATAAGCTCTTCACTCATACACACTGAGAGAAAGAGCCGTATGATCAAACACTCCTGCAGAACAATGCAGCAGAAATCTGGCAGCTGATCAGTCAGGCTGGTGAGAGGTTTATCCATTATGACATTATAGTCTCATCATAGCTCGAGCATAAGCTGTGTTGTCGCTAATTAAAATCTTAAATGCTGGCATAATTATCTTAGAGTTCAAAGAGCTTGAAGCAATAACAGCAGAGAGCTCTCACGGAAAACAGCCGTCCCGCACATACCCTTATCATCCATGTACGCATGAAAGAAGTTGACGTGGGTTTTTTAGCAATGGCTAGAGTGCACCAAGAAGTCAGGACCCAAACTTGTAGAATCTGATGCCAAGGTACTGTGTGTATGCAGACTAACTCTAACCCTAACCAAATAATGGAAACGCCACATACAATTTTTGCACTCGCTGGCCATTTGATCACATACACCTAAGATATACAGTATTTCACAAAAGTGAGTACACCACTCACCTTTTAAAATGTAAACATTTTATAAGATCCTTTCATGGGACAACACTGAAGATATGACACTTTGGTACAATGTAAAGTAGTCAGTGTACAGCTTGTTTAACAGTGTAAATTTGTTGTCCTCTTAAAATAATCAATGTCTAAATAGCTGGCAACAAAGTAGAGTACAACCCTAAGTGAAAATGTCCAAATTGTGCCCAAAGTGTCAATATTTTGCATGGCCACCATTATTTTCCAGCTCTGCCTTAACTCTCTTGATCATGAAGTTTACTAGAGCTGTGTATTTACCTTCAGTCTTTGTGTGGATGCTCTGTTTGGCTGGTTTTCTTAAACAGATCAGTCTACATCAAGCACAGCAGTGTGAACAAATTCCCATTAACTGTATAAGCTGAACTGAACTTACTTCTTCAAAGCTAAGGCCACATACAGGCTACGAGGAAGACACAGGAGAACCTGATCTCTACGAACAGCATCCACAATCTTTCTGCATACGTAGTCCGGTTCCAGAATGGGCATGAGCCTGGGCCACCTACACACACACACACACACACACACACACATACACACACACACACACACACACACACACAAACAAATAGATACATTTTTGTCAATGCACCTACCCAAACTGAAGACACTGTTGAATTGTATTACTGTTTTTGGTCAGATCAGTATTCCATATGAAAGTTGGTGTGATTGTAGTAATTTGTGAAGTTCTCTCATTCTCTCAACTTCTTCTGCAGTCATATTACACATCTAGTATTTTACCTTAAGACTACAGAGCTGCAGTGAAATCCTTAGTTATGTTATGTCTCTTTCGGTTTAAAATGAAACTCAAAAGCTCTTAACTGAGAGGTGTGAGCAACAGTCAGTTCAGAACAAAATGAAATGAAGCCCATCAACAAAGAATGTGAAAATTCTACAGATGCAGCCCATAGAGATTAGAGTGAAAACAGCTGGAGCTCTGATTCAGAATGAACAGTCTGAGTCAGAGATGCTGTATGAATGCAACCCTTAGTTTCCTAAAACAGTGATCATTTCACTCACGTACCCTGCTTAATGTTTAAATGAGCATCAGGTTTAAGAAAAGATAATACTTCAGCTTGGTTTGACAGATGCTAATTAAAATGGTCAGACACAGAACTTCTCAAGAGGCTCCCACACACACCTCCTCACACCAAAACACACGCTCACCCCAGCAACATCTGACAGACACACACTGATCATTCAAATAGAACCTGACACCTGAGACATTGCCCTGGGCTAGTGAGACTCTCAACCTGTCTGCCTGTCACTCTACCTACATCTCTTTCACACACCCCCCCCCCCCCCAATCGAGGCTCTGAGTATAAGGCCAAGCAAATCATATAGAGCTTTAAATATACTGTTTAAATCTTATTGTCATTAAAAGGCATCTTGGTGAGTTAGCCATGCATACTGATTTACTGGAACAATATGCAGAGGCTGCACTATACATACAGGTGTGTTTTTATGTCAAGACGTGATTTCACTGATATATAGTTAAAAATATAAATAGACAGAAATATTTCAGTAACATATATGCAATATATAATATATATCATCGATGTCAGAACAAAAACAGAAATACTCATGAATTACTTCAAACCTGATTAATTTTAGCAAAAAATGGAAAGAAACAAGGTTTTGGTTTGATAATCACATGTCTCTATATGTCACAATATTAATATAATATGGTTACAGAACACATATTTAAGTATATACAGTATACACTACCAGTCAAAAGTTTACTTTCCCAAACATACCCAAAAAAACATACTTTCCCAATGGGTCCAAACTTTTGACTGGTAGTGTGTATGTGTGTATATATATATATATATATATTTACAGTGGGGCAAAAAAGTATTTAGTCAGCGACCAATTGCTTCAAAGAATGCTGAGTTGCATCCAAAGAACACCATACCTGCATTCTTTCTCTTCCAAACACGACAAGTAGAGTTTTTACCAAAAAGTTCTATTTTAGTTTCATCTGACGGTATGACATTCTCCAAATCCTCTAAATCATCCAAATGCTCTCAAGCAAACTTCAGATGGACCTGGACATGTACTGGCTTAAGCAGGGGGACACGTCTGGCACTGCAGGATTTGAGTTCCTGGCGGCATAGTGTGTTACTGATGGTAGCCTCTGTTTGTTTGGTCCCAGCTCTCCAATGTGGTTCTGGGATTTTTGCTCACCGTTCTTGTGATCATTTTGACCCCATGGGGTGAGATCTTGCGTGGAGCCCCA
>JBBIGC010032717.1:0-12130 GCA_037576955.1 Lepidarchus adonis
GCCGTCCGCCCCTGCCAGTCCCCCGTGTGGTCTGGCGAGGAACTGCGGGGGCGGGGCGGCGTCTGCTGCTTACAGTAATAATGCAAGAAATTTTGTTTTTATACTTTGAGAGTTTTTTGAAGATTCTGTTTCAACTTGTCATTATATTAAAGGGAGATAGAGTAGCCTAAACTCATATTCAAGCAAAAGTATCATTACGTCTGTAAAATATTGAATCAGGTAAAAGTAGCTCTCCAAGAACAACTTGAATAAGAGCACAAAAGTAAAAATAAAAGCAAATTAAAAATGTACTTGGTAATCTATAGTCAAACTGCATCCAGCATCTCACAGGAAATTTTCTGGGCACTCTTCTTTCCTTCTTTTCTTCTTGGCTTGCTTTGCTGTGGCTTAATGATTGGAAAAGATGGCTTGTGACTGGAGAGTCACTTGAAAAAATTGGGAGTGACGAATAAGTAAACAAAGCTGACACCTAACCCCAAAGCTGCCCCTGGGGTCCAGATGGATACAATCCACTGCTCCTGCTCATACTGTATTTACATGGGAGTCATGGATTGGATAAATGCAGAGGACAGGTTCACTGCTCACAGTTTAAAGTCTAAATAATCTGAATAAAAATAATCATTAATACATTATAGATCCCTTATATATTATAGATTTCGTCACCAACAGAACTGAATCCAATTAAATAGACAAAGAAAAACATAAATAAATATTAATGACATAAAACAATTCATTTTTCTCCAAAAGACACTTTGGATGTACATGCATTACTCTTCTGAGAAAATTCTGAGATAGACAAATCCTTCCAACTTTTACCTAAATGTATGTTCAGCCCCATATTACTGGTTAAATATTATATTAACACGTGACACACAAGTAATTGTAATCCTGATGATTCTAGTACAGACCACATGAATGTCACTTTTACAATTATTTGTTGGTTAGAATTGCATTGTCAATTTTGGTTATGCACCAAGTCTGTCTAACATGAGCTCGGTTTTTACCCGAATAGTCTGCCACCTGCTGTTTGCTCAGTGTTACTACAGCCTGTTCTAAGGGATAATTATAATTTTAGCAAACTCATACTACGTTTTCAGTAAGTATGGCACTTGCCTATTGATGAGCTCTTCAGGACCTTGCCCTCATCTTTTATTCTTGATTAAAAGGCACTTTACACAGAAATGCAGAAATTTTTATATTAATTAATATTTTATAAATATTTATAAACACTCAAACTTCTCATATTCCTAAATCACATAATAGCTTATACATAATGACTTCTTTTTCTACACACAAAATTGACACGTTGGAGTAAATTTTAGATTATGTTAGCATGTCTGTGCAGTGACTTCTATCAGCAATAGTTATACTTTCCGCTTAAAAAAGGAAAATAAACGCTTTAATTTTACAGAACTCATTTGTGATTATCTCTGTGTGTTTGAAAATATCTTTGCACGTTGTACTGACGTATCAACAAGGGTTCTGTAGGAATCCATTCCGGGATTTCGGGATTTCCAACAGTCAATCCTACAACATACTGGATCCACATCCTGAAATCCAGTCCAGCTCTTTGGACTCTTAAAAGACTTCCTTGCGAAGTATTGTTTTGCTTGGCTAACACACTGAGTGTTCTTTGGATTTTGACTCTGATCTTTGGATTTTTGAATTTCGTTAAACCTTTGACTGCTGCATTTGAGTCCATTTGCTGCCATTTCATGACAGGGCGAAACACCCAGAGGTCAGTGGCCTTTACTGCACTGCACAGGTTTCTTCCTGGATAGAGGCGTCCTATCTCAACGTTGTAAGTAGCAAATACATAAAAATCCTTTAACTAACATGTTTTTACTATTAAAATTAAAGCACTTTGCAGCTAGGCTGTGTACTAAACAAAAAACTGCACATCACTGATTAATTCAGCTTTGTCTACCATGACAGTGCACAGTTAAACTCTCACACATTGCCATTGTTATGTCTTGTGAACACACATCTATTTACTTCTGTTATATACAGTGTCAACTAAAAGCATGTGAACCTTTTGGAATTTTAAGGTTTTCTGCATTCATTTGTTATAAAATAAGGTCAGATCTTCATCTAAGTTAAGGGTATGGACAAATGTGCACACAAAAAAATCTGATCTTGTTATATTTTTTTAATGCAGAAATCCATTAAATTACAAAAAGTTCACTTACTTTTTCTTGCCACTGTATGTAATGTGTGAGGGTGATGTGTTTAATTCCTTGAACATTTTAATACATTGGCTCAATTTAATCATTTATGTGTAGGTTTTGAGGCCTAGCAAAGGCAAGCGCTACTGATGAGTGCCCGGCTGCAGCACATCAAAGACCATATTTTGGTGACAAACCAAGTAATATCAATAGCAAATGTTTTATATTTACATGTTAATGTAAAAGTTGTGAAGGTGATTGAAGTGAAATCTTACTAAACTTCACAGTGTAAGCTGTCAATTCACAAACTTTATCATAGTGTGCAGAAATGACCACATCTCTACCAAGTCCACTCACTACTCATGTCCTGAACACTGGAAGAGGTATACCTGCTGCCAGCATGGACCTCAGCCTTTAC
Organism: Lepidarchus adonis; assembly: GCA_037576955.1. Classification (NCBI taxonomy): domain Eukaryota; kingdom Metazoa; phylum Chordata; class Actinopteri; order Characiformes; family Lepidarchidae; genus Lepidarchus; species Lepidarchus adonis. Next base: position 2,584 of record JBBIGC010032717.1, read on the forward strand.
TACCTGGACCCCATCTCATCAGCCTGGAATCTACTAAGAACTGGGTAAAACAGAATAACCATTGTTCTCTAGGGAAGCACTAGCTGCACTGTGCCTTCTAAAGTTTGTAGCCCCCTACACTTCTGACCTTTCTAATGAAATCAATGGTGGCAATGGGGGGTTTCTCTCCCTTTTGCTGCAGTAATAACCTCTTCTCCTCTGAAAAGGCTTAACATTAGAAGTTGAAACATTATTGTCCGTTACAAGAGCCAGGTACTTATGATGAAAGATTAGTTCTGGTTTGCAAATGTAACAGTTCACACCAGACTTATCGGATGGGGCTCCATCACTCCAGAGAAAGTAATTCCACAGTCCAGTGTTAGGGAGCTTTATACACCTCAATCTTAACACCTTGGTGTTGGTCAGGTGATCCTTGGTTGATGTGAAGCTGCTTCATTAAATCACATTGTATTTGCACTGCTTGAAGATACAAAATCTCAGCAATGGGTAATTGAAGCTGAATTCAGTCATTAACACAGGTGTCTGGATACTTTTATACATACACAAATTAGCCACAACATTAAACCCACCAACAGGTGAAGTGCACAACATTTATCATCTCACAATCTCAGAACATTGTAACTTGTCAAGAAGTTAGAAAGTGACAGGACACGCAGCATTTCCTAGGCAGAGCTATTTTGGTGGTATGTTATGAAGGTGATTTTATGGATCTGATTGACTGGTGTAAAGTGTAAATTAAGTACATCAACCAAACAGATCTTTATGTTTTTCCTAGATCTACCAACATTGATGGACGTTGCCCAGCCCTTATCACTAGAGAAGCCTTTATTCCTGGTGTTTATAAGATGCGTTTTGAGACTGGACGGTACTGGGAGGCATTGGGAGAAAACTGCTTCTACCCATATGTTGAGGTAGGCCATGGGAAAATATTTAATATTTGTCTGATTGACCAGGACTTAATGCTTTGTGCTAATATAAGGGTAGTCATATACATAGTTTTTTCCATAAAGAAATTAAGTGATGAACAAAAACTTTGTTGAAAAATGTACATGACACTAACTTCTTGCCCACAGATTGTCTTCACCATTACTGATACATCTCAGAAGTTCCATGTACCACTTCTGCTGAGCCGATTCTCTTTCAGCACCTACAGAGGAAGTTAAACAACACAATAGCTGTATTTATACTGATCTGCCTAGAGGTGACCCTCAAGTGACATCTGACAAAAGGTGCATTCTGTGACCATTTTTTTTTATCTGCTTGTGAAACTTTAGATAAACTATTTTTGTTTTATCATACTTGTGTTGGAAATCACATAAAGGCAGATCAGATTTATGAACATTTCCATACAAATTTGTAATTTTTTCATATAAAACTGTAATTTTATACTTGGACTTTGAAATTCACATTCTCCTCTATGTCCAGAAAACAGTTTATTATCTTTATTTTATCCAGATTATGTGGGACCAACTCACTGTGAACAACAAGACTATTTTTCCTGCTGGTCCTGGGAACCAATCCAGCAGCTTCCTAGTCACAAGCCTTTTTCTCATTACTAAAAAAAATATTCACTTATTTCTATCAAGTCTCTGAATAGTGTTGTGTTCTTGACTGCCAAAATATCTATTTCTGAACAGTTCTAGCAGAAAAGTTTAAAGAATGCTGTCTTTTTACTTTAATAGATGTTAATAAACAATTAAATATACTGTTAATGTCTTCTATTTTCACAATTCTTAGTACAGTTGGTCCACAAGTTACATCAGGGTTCAGTTCCTGTTAGTATGATGTAACACAAATTTTGGCGCAGGTCAGAACTCATGCATGTAATGATGCTGCAGAGGCTTTATTGAACAACGCTTTATTAACAGCAGCAACACGGATGAACAGTCTCCTATTACAGTAAAGCATTTAGGAAATGTTGCTCCAGATAGAAATGCTCTTTTTAATGGCTTCAGCATACACCACAGCACATCTAACCCCCCATCTGACACACACACACACACACACACACACACTGTAGTACTAAACCCCCATCTCACCCACCAATCCACATGAACTCTTATTCAACACTAACAGTGAATAAACCATAAACATCTCAGCAATTACAGAGCATGGAGAAGTAGTAGAGCAGAGCTACCTCTTTTTCTCTCATCCTTGCACGCACGCACACACACACACACACACTCTGCATTGCAAACCTCCAAATCTTGCTCACCAATCCACATGAACTCGCGTTCAACACTAAAGGTGATTAACATAAACAATACAGCAGAAACAGTGAAAAACAGCACAAACCCCCCTTCTCTCTCCCCATCTCTGGGCAGGCTAACATACACTGCATTTACTCACTTTGTGATGTTCCTGTATTACTGTAAAGTCATTTAACTACATTCTACTATCATATATAAAAGTAAATCCCCTCACGATTTTTTTAAAGCCAGTGACGTAACCACAAATCTTCATAAGTTCAGTACAAAGTAAGCAGAGGACCTCTAAGAAGATCTACATTTTTGCAACTTTCCACTTCAGACCTAACATACCTGATGCAAATAATTAAGACTTATTTTGAATTAAATGAAGTGAACTCCTTAATTGCAGGGCTGGTGCTCACTGAGCCACACTGTGCCTTTAGGTCAGTATTGTGTAACTGTTAGAGCGTGTGCACTATTGAAACTATTTGGCTACAGCGGTGGTGTGGGGGGTAAAACATGATATTATCATATCTTTACAAACAATACAGTATGTGGGAAATAAAGGTTGGTAACAAAAGGACACTTTACTTCTCCTAGGAATGTGAGGTGAGACGAGGCTACTGCTTAAGCCCAACATGATGCAACATCTGTATTAATGAACCGGCCTTCACGCTAGAGCGTTCTGTAGCACCTGGTCTCACCGCACAACTCTGAGGTCAAATTCCTGCTCTGTGCAGACAACCTTGTTCTGCTGTCCCTTACACAGCAGAGTCTGGACCTCAAAAAGACCAGAACAATTATTTTGCACAAGAGATCCAGATCTCATACTTGATCAATCGACAATAGAACCGATTCTCCTGTAAGGAAGTGAGGTCTGGGGATCACTCTCAAACCAAAATGTTGACCAATGGGACAAACACCCTGCTGAACTTCTGCACAATGAGTTCTGTAAAAAAAAAAGTTTGTAGAAAAGCTACAAAAAATGCTTGCAGAGCTGAATTAGATCGAATCCCTTTATTACTGAAAATAAAAAAAGGATGATTACGTATCAGCTACACCTAAAAATCCACAAATAGTATTCACAAATATGACACTTGATTCTAAAACTTAAGTTCCCTAACACACACTAACACTAGAGTCAACCCAATTACAACACTTTACAAACAAAACTACCCATTGGGTCACAAAGCATAATACAGTGCTATCTGGCACTAAAACAATATATATGGTATACTATAGCAGAGTATCTGAGCACACAACCACAATAACAAAGTACAGACTGAGTGAACACAGCCTGGCCGTACAGACCAGCCGCTATAAGATCCTCGCTGCCTAAAGAGCAGACTGTGGAGTGTCTCATGGAGTGTGTGTTCAAACACTGAATTCTATTCTATAAAATTTGAGATAATTCACACTCATCAACTTCTCTAGTAATGATGTACTGTGACTACTAGGAGAGCAGTGCTCTTGCAGGATGATACTTCTCTCTGAGGGACAGTGAGTGACCCACACTTATATACAATCTCACACACCTATAGAAACCTAACTGCCTCATGTAAACACATCTTTGTTACACGTTTATTATTTACTTCGATTTATTTCTTTGGTTTTCCCTCTTTTCTTCTATCTTTATTTCAGCTCTATTAGTGCTACACATACTTAATCATCAATGCCTTACATTATTTCCTCTGTGATTTCTGTTCATTTGTACTGATATATCACAAATTAATATTGAAGTGTTCTATAAATGTTCTGTCTTGTTTTTTTAAATGTTATGTTCTAGTGATGCTTTGGCAATACTGTATCTAAATCTGAGTAATGATGCCAATAGAAAGGGGTGGGGGATACAATTTGAGGGGGGAATTAAATTTGAAACACCCCTGTATCTGTACAACATTAAAACAAACATTGCATCTCTGTGTGTGTGTGGAGTGAAGCTTTGTAAACAGTCTGAACGGAGAACTGAAGCAATGTCCCAGCATGAATTAGTTCAAAAACATGTTTTTTGCAAAGTATAGGGAGGAGGAAGGGGTGTTTTCACCTGCTGTTTTCACACTGGGTGTGTGTGTGTATACGTGTATGTGCGTGCACAAATATGTTTATATATGTATATAAATCTGAATATGTATATCTTTTGATGTGTTACTGGGGTTATAAAACTAAATACATGTAACAAATTGTAAGGAAGAATTTATGATGGATAGGGCATGAACAAGAAGAAAAAAGTATTGATTATTAGTTATCAAATAGGGGAAAGGGGGTGGGATTAAATAAGCTTATGCTTCTTCCTACTCCTTTTTGAACATGTAGTTATTTATTATGATTATTATTGTGGGGTTGTCTTGTTTGTTGTGTTTCTTTTTTCTTTGCTGTTAGTATACTATTTTAACATGTTCAAAATAAAGCTACAATAAAACGTATCACATTTAAGAGAGAGACATTAACTTCTGTACGCAATTTCTTTAGTTCATATTTTCATGAATTGATCATATGGACTGTTGAAATATTTTTTATGTTTTTAATGTTTTTTACGTCTTATTTCACTTTTACCATGATATGTAGCACTGTATGTAAATGTATTATTGTTATTATTATTATTATTATTATTATTATTATTATTATGTTTTGAAGCTAGGAATTGCTAAGTTTTCACAGAGCGCGAGCGAGAGCGAGAGCGCGCGCAGCTCGATTGCTCTTGTGTTGATTATTAGAGCCTTGCTAGCTACTGTGAAAATTATTCGAACGCATCTTGGGCTTAGTGATATTGCTTACATTCGGTCTCAAAAAGTACCTAAACGCTCGTCGGAAATGGCTGATGAAGAATTGGAAGCAATTAGACGACAGCGAATGGCTGAACTGCAGGCAAAACATGGGGTAAGTGAGTTCAAGCTGTGCACAGGCGAGCGAGCTAGGCTGTTTGACGTTTCCGACCATATATGGAAACGCACATTTTAGGCCGAAGCACAAAGAACTTTCTGTCTTTACATGTTATACAGATGTTTTTTGTAATACTCCATCGTTTGATCCGGTCCGTTGTAAATGCCTGTAACGCTGGGTTTGTAGTGCAGGTTTAGCTGTGCCTCTCTGTAGTGCAGTGGAGAGTAGCCGACCTTGCTAACATTAGCGAGCTAGCTGTTAACTTTAATGCTATGACTGATGGTGGTGAGCAGCGCGATGAAAGTGGCGCACAGGTAAGCGCCCAAAACAGTGTGTAATTCTTCTACATGTAGGTCAGTTCATATATTGGTTACTAAACTTTTCAGGAGGTTAACGTGACACTAAACATACAGTGCACAATCACTACTGGTACAGCAATATGTGAGATGCTGAAACGGACTTTTATTTTTTTGTAATTGGGGGTAAATTTACGTTCATTTTGAATTTCAGGCCAGATAAATAATAATAAAAACATCAGGAACAGAAACATAAATAATTTTTCTAACGACCTTCTGTACACATTTGGGAACTGAGGAGACCAGTTGGTTAAGTACTTAACAGTGAAGTGGATGATTTGGGCCCCATACTAGGTGGTGGCACATTTGAATCACAGTTTGTTTTTTTTGCCTTTATGGATGCAGCAGGTTCACAGGATGTTATTTTAAGAAATGTCTCTGGACCCACATAGATATTTATTTCCACTACAGAATTGTGTTTGTTTTTAAAGCAGTGCAACTATGATCACGAAATCACAGAAATCACAAATCACTATTTTGCCCAAATGTGATCCAGTATTGTTTTTTGGCTTTGTGTCTTGTGTACAAACATTACTCCAGAGTCTCTGAAGTTCTAAATAATAATATGAACTGACAATAATAAAATATCTAAATCTGTGACAATATTGTGCTATTTGCACACACAATCATCCACAGTGTGAATGACTGTCTTTACTTTTTAGAGACTTTCCTTGTCTGGAATGTTCTGTTAATGCTAACCTGAAATGTTCCAGCCGATGCTTTAACCAATATACAACTGTTTTTGAACTTTTGTTGCCACTTCCCAACTTTTTTTTGGAATGTGTAGCTGTCACCAAATTAAAAAATACAGGGTTTTTGCAGTCTTAAAGTCTTTAAAAGAAGTAAAAGAAAAAAGAATTTAATCTTTAAAAAGACATAAAATATTATGATTTTAAACAGTAGTTCTTGAATAAGTTACACTTGGGTGTTAAAAGTACATGTGTATGAATTAATGCTACTTCCATCACCTTGGGGCCAAATGTTTTGTTGCACAAAATTCCTTGATGGCGGAGTGTATCAGTTTTCATAAATCCAGGTTTACTAAGACTACAAACAAACCCAAGGCAGGACTGATACCTGACATAAACTGCAACCGGCTCTGAATGTATCACTATAGACTAAGATGATCGCTTTGCGATGTAATGTGGGATTTTATATGTTTGTTTTTTAAAATGACCCATTTATTTTGATGTAATGTATATTTGATTTTACATTAGTCTCTTTGGGTAAGTGCAAATATAATAAGTCCTGGTTCAAGAATTGTTCGTTCTTGTGGCTAAAACCAGTTAAAAATAATAAATATGAAGCTTATTTCAGAATCAGAAAAACATAAAAGTGCAGCTAAACGTCACCTGAAAACCAAACTTATGCAGAATTGTAAGGTTTTACTTTGACTCGGAACAAATGCAGCCGACTCTTCAATCTTCTTGAGTGCAGAAGTGGGGAGAAAAATGTGAATAAATAAATTTTGATTTTAAGTAATTTTATTATGATGATTATCCTTTACATCCTATCCTATATTTCCACTGTGGACATGAAATTGGTCTTAAATTTAATTCATAATGGTCTTTAAAAAGTTTCAAGTCTTCAATCAAATTTATTAAAACCTGCAGAAAACCTCAAATTAGCTTTTTTTTTCATGAAACATTTTCAGTTTCAACTTGAAATATTGTCTTTGTTCTGTTTTCAGGGGAGTATGGGTGTACATTATTTGTCATTCTGTTTTTATTTACATTTTACACAGCATACAGCTTTTTTGGAAACAGTGTTGTAGCTTAAACCTAAAATCCAGCCCTCTCAAGTAGGAGAGGTTCTTAATGACATTCTTTTTAAATTTAGGTCTTAAGACTTTCAGCTTTACTTTGTAATGCTGTGTGGTGTATGTACAATGACATGTTTGTACATTTCAGTTAGAACTGTTTAATTGTTGAACACATCAATAGCTTAATGTTAATTTTTGAATCTGTAGTTGTTGTGCACAAGCAGTGTTAAAATTGCACTGAATGAATGTCAGATTTTCCCCTCAGGGTTTAGTGTGGAATCAGATGGATCAGGTAAGCTCGGTTGTGCTTTATGCAGCAGACTAATATTAAGATTAAGGAATAAAAGAAAACTGTCATTGGCCTCAGCAGTATAAAGGTGCTAGGATAGTGCTCATGCAGTGATTAATGTGCTTTGTTCAGTTTTGGCATGTGTAACAGATCTGATTCCAAGCAGGGGCTGAAGTCTAGAGCATGGCACTACTGACTGCCCTTACTGCACACTAGACCTTAGTGTGCTTCTGTTACTCACATGTGTCAGTGATTGCTGCAGCCAGTGTGAGTCACTTCTATTATACTGACACCTTTTTATCCCCCTGGTTTATGAATCCCAGCATAAGTATGATGATTTTTTCAGTAAAAGGAGCCGATGTGTGTTTGTCAAAGATTATGGGTTATAGATTGGTTTGTGAATTTTCTGAGTGCACATTCCAAATCCTTTACACAAAACAAGAACAATGTTATTCTATATATAAGTATTTTGAAGCAAAAACCGTAAAGTGTTTTAAATAGTGTTGATACCAGTCTGAAACCAGTCTGGAAACGTTCTCATACTGAACACACAGAATATATGAGTGAGTATTTAAAAAGTAATCAGGGTCATTATTTCATAACACTGACATGTATGGACATTGTTATCATACTCTACAATTAATACTCTATAATACTCTACAATTGCCTAACTATGGATTCTTTTTTTTTTTTTTTTAATAACCGAACACAATTCTATTTCTATTCTAGGACTCAAGCGATCAGCAAGGCCAACAAGAAGCTAAGCAGAGGTAAACCAAATTAGAATCACAATTATAAGCAAAACAATCAAGCCAAAGAACTTTCCATCCACAAAAGGCTCAGTTTTGGCAAGCAAACATGTACTGGTTTACCATTTTGTCAAGAGAGAATTTTCATTTAGTTTAAAAAGAATATTTCTTTTCTCTGACAAATTCTGGTCTTTCCCTATCTATGTAATGTTGTGAAAAGTCGTATCTTTGCTGTCCAAAATAAAAGTACATAAATTCCTATTCTTCTATTGAAAATCAGTGTAAACTATTTTATGACTATTTTGGTGAAATATGAAACTTTCTCTTGTTATAGACACTTGACATTGTTACATAATACAGTGTCTTCCTCATATGTACATTTTTTGTTGAATCATTTTACTTTCTTGTAACAGAGAAACAGAAATGAGGAATTCTTTATTGGCTCAAGTCCTGGATCAGTCAGCCCGTGCCAGATGTGAGTTCATTTTTTGTAATTTTTGTAATTTCTAATTAAATGTCTGTAGTTATCGTTATTATTGTAAATGTCCAGTAGGTGGCAGTGTTCACATAAAAATCATGATCAAATTTCTTTTTGATTTCAGTGAGTAACCTGGCACTGGTAAAGCCAGACAAAGCAAAAGCAGTTGAAAATTATCTGATACAAATGGCACGATTTGGTCAGCTTGGGGGGAAGGTGAGGAAGATGAACATTTAAATGTATGTTTTGTATGTTTGTGTTTATTTGAATGTAGAGTATTTACAGTGGAGGAAATAATTCTTTGACCCCTGACAAAGAAATAAACAGTCTATCATTTTAATGGTAGGTTTATTTTAAAAGTTGAGTTGAGGCCAAAGTACTTGATTTTGGTCTCATCTGACCACAGAACCTTCTAAGCTCTCCCAAGCACTCTCTGAATCAGTCAGGTGTTCATTGGCAAACTTCAGATGGGCCTTCACATGTTTAGATTTTAATTTATTACAGCGTAGTGTGTTACCAATGGCTCCTCTCATGAAGTTCTAGGCTGATGTATACCTTTCTCATGATGATCAAGGTAGATTGGTGGTCATTTTATGTTTCTTCCATTTTTGAACAATTGTTGTCTCCTTCTAACCCAGCTTCTTGCTTATGGTTTTGTAGCTCATTCCAGCCTTGTGCAGGGCCACAATCTTGTCTCTGACATCCTTAGACAGCTCTTTAGTCTTGTCCATGGTGGAGAGGTCAGAGTCTGATTGCTTGAGTCTGTGGACAGACCTCCGTGAAGCTGGCCCCCCCACATCGTCCAAATCTAGTCAGAATAGTCTCGTTCGTTAGTGCTACGTTT
>JBBIGC010032728.1:0-12130 GCA_037576955.1 Lepidarchus adonis
GATCTCAGGGTTTTCTGCCATGACTTTCATCCAAAATACCGGCAAAGTTGAGTCTCTAACACACTTAGATGCTACGGACTGAGATCATATTAAAAAAAGAAAAGGTTTAATTGCCCGCGGACCGGTTCAAAATGCTCCCTGACTCGTTAGCGGTCCGCGGCGCGGTGGTTGGGGACCACTGCCTTAGAGAAGCTTGTTAGCTGTAGCTGCAATGATTTGGCTTCAGCTTCGTTGGTTGAAGTCAAATTTACTTTGGAGAAACAAATGTCACACACTCTTGCTGAACACAACCTGCAAAAGTAACTGTTGCCTTTTCCACACACACTCACACGCATTTTTTTCTGATTTTCAGATTGTTTGGTTTGTTTTTGTGCCACTGTACAAGCTCTCAGTAGCTCTACAGTTCCACACCAGTCTAATTTGAAAGGGTTTCTGCTTGGGCCTGAAGCAAAACAACAACTTTAAAGTTCTCTTCTGCATTAATCCCATCGCTTCTCATCTCTGGAATGTTATTGTTAGTTTGTTAATAACCAGTCTGCGCTTGCGAGGGAAAAACATGGCTGTACACGTTTCCATCACAGGCCCTGACAAGCTTAGCACCTAATCAGACTTCAGGCACTGAGGCTAATGAGAGAAACATGCGAACATCAAACAGAGCTTGCTTTGTTCAACACGTCTTTAGTTACAAGTTGGCATTAGCTTTAACTTTACACTGAATCGGGACGTCCCAGGACAAGAGCCGAGCAGCAGCTGTAGTTGTGTGTGAGAGAGAGAGAGATTAAGAGAGAGAGACTCTTACGCAGAGTACGTGCGCGTGCGTTTGGTTGGCAGAGGGCTGGGCAGTTCTCCGGTTTTCTCCCACACGCGGCTGCCCTCTCTCAGGAAGGGGAAAGACAGGGCGTGGGACGCCGAGCGAGGTGAGCGGAGCGAGGGATCAGCTGGGGAGGACAGGTCCGGTTCTGCCATGGCTCAAGTGTGTATTTGTGTGCGTCTTCAGACCTTCCTGAAGTTAGCGAGTGGTTCCTGAGCTTGTTTCAGTCGGACACGTAAAAAAGCGAAGTGGACGTCCTGAGAGAGAGAGAGAGAGAGAGAGAGAGAGAGAGAGAGAGAGAGAGAGAGAGAGAGAGAGGGGAAAGGAAAAGATGGAGAGAGATGATGTTGCAGGCTGGTACCATGGACTGGCTGAGGCTTCCAGTCCGTTACACCCCACACATCATTGGCATATATACTAACCAGCCACAACATTAAGACCACCTGCCTAATAGTGTAGGCCCCCTCATGTTACAGGAACCGTGTGTTCTGACCCCTTTCTATCAGAGACAGGATTGACATTTTGTACAACATCAGCTCCTCTAAGGGACCAGACCCAGCCTTCATGCCCCACATTCATCAATAAGCCTTGGGTGCCCGTGACTCTGGCACTGATTCACCAGTTGTGCTTCTTTGGATCACTGTTGGTAGGTCCTAACTACTGCAGACCTGGAAAACTCCACACAACCTGCTGTTCTGGAGATGTTCCAGCCATCACCTTATACTCCTGCTTCTGGCACTTCAACTTCTAGACCTGACTGTTCACACACTGCCAAATAGGCATGGGATTCGCAGGGCATTTTCAGATATGATATGCAAAACGTGGCCCATGATAACGATAATATTGTGATACATCGATTCTACAATAATCGATAGCTCTGTGTTTACCAGAGGAATTGTGTAGCGATACGCTTCTGTCTGATATGAATTATTGTTAATGTAAATTATTATATCGGTGGGGGCATGCAATTCTGCACACTTGGATCCAATCGCTATTAAACAAGTTCAGGAAAGAGACGAGCAGAGATACGGCATCACAAAATAATCCACACTCTGTTCCGTCAATGTTCTAACAGCCAGACTTTAGATTTAAAGTGACCGGGGCGTCTCTCAGCTGAGCTTTCTCTGCATCCACCTGGTGGGAAGTGCTTCTTCAGCTTTCACACAAGTCTCCTGCATTTAGACGAGCAGCGCCACCCAGAGGAGAGAAGAAGTAGCGACGCCATTGTGTCAAATTGGTGGTGAATGTTTATTCATTTAAATATCAATATTGCCATCGGCGTATTCAGTTTCTTGTCGCTTAAACAATGACGATATATTGCCATATCAACACTGTGGCTGGTTGGTGTAAACATTAATGTTTTAATGCCAGGTCCTAAAATTTCACACAATAATCTACAACTCGCACAAGGAAACAGATTATAATGTGAGCATCTTTTTACTAAATTTCGCCAGTTATTCAGGAGCAAAAGCATCTTCTCAGTTCAAAACACTGCACATTGGATGTCTGGAATAAATTTAATTGTTGAATTAATAGTTGAACATTGATTTTATGCTAAACACCACTTAACATTTATTGATATCAATAGGAAAATTGAGAAGGAATCCCAGTGATGTCACAGGTATGATGCAGTGAATCTGTAAATGTAAAGGAGCCTGGTTTGTAGTAGTGCTCTGGCAGATGGACTGTATGGAACATGAGGCTGAAAAGTGACTGAAAGTGAGCTGGTCCTGTAATGAAGCAGGTGGCTGAGCTCAGCAGTGCTTTGGGCCTCTGGGACTGAACTCACTGTCCTTCTCCATTAGGTCATCCAGTCTATCTCTGCAGCTCTGCTCCGCTGTGGGAGGGAAGGAAAGTGTGGACTCAGACAGCTCTTTCCTGGATGGAGGGCGTAAACAAAGCTGTGCTGCAGTTTGTTTACATGCGCTATCCGACGCCCAGGGGCTGTGAGCAGAGGGGCCACAAAGAGCCCTTTGTGTCCGGACAGGGCGGCACAAAGTGGGCAGAGTGGCACTAAAGCGCACGGAAACACTGAGGGACTTTTATTCTGCTTTACTTTGCCATTTTGTCCAAGTGAGTCAGTGCACTGCTCTAAATCTGGGTTCCCCAACTGTGGTCCTGGTGGAACCCCCTCCTCAGACATTCCCACTACACCTGACCATGAACAGGTGAGGCAGGCAGAGCGCGTGCGAGCAGGGAGATCATCAAACTGTGACGGTGTCACTGCCTTTAGGAAAACCTCTGCAGTGCGTGACGCACACGTGACGTCAGAGCGGACGTCTCCGCGGGCGGTTTGTCGTTCATCGTCGGGCAAAAACAATCACTTCCGGTCAATGACCATTCTGTTAAACTTTTTAATTTTGCACACGTAAATGCGTCAATTTTCTAGATTATATATATATTAGTTCATATAAACATTACTTGTTTATCACTGTTTATAAACTATAAATAATATTTAATAAAATATAATATAATGTATAAACTTGAAACTGTTATTTTTAACTTGTTAAAAAATGTGTTTATATAATCATTATAATAGTATGATCACGCCTGTTTTAAACTAATCCTCCCGAACTCTAAATTCTGAGTAAAAATCATAAAATATAATATACACCGAAGGGAACGTGTATTGCGTAAATTACTGGCTCCATGAACTTATTTCTGTTATCAGGGTCGTAAATAAGCGAACAGTGAGGCGAGGATTGAGCAGAGGAATGATGTTGATCTCTGATCTGATTAAAAAAAAACATTATGGTGGAACCATCCGAGGCAAACGTCCTCATTTATCTGAGAAATACAGCAATAAAAGCGAAGAGAAAGAGCGGACAGAGAGAGAGTCTGAGAGACTCGCTGCTCTTCCAGAAGATTCTGCGGGGAAACCGCCGGGAGACAAAACAACAAGAAAGGGCTGAAAAAAACACACTTTCAGACACAGTTAACAGCCCCAAAATCCACCACATACTCAGATTAACTGGCAAGTCTGTAAATCTGCTTCACTGCAGGAAAAAGGGAGGAACCGAGGCGCGGCGGCGGCAGTGACGGACATCCTTCAGCGCTGCACTACTCACCCTTCAGCGCGAGGACGCTTCTCCCTTCAGCGCGGGAACGGTCACCCAGCTCGAGGACGCTTCTCCCTTCAGCGTGGGAACGGACACCCAGGGCAGGAAGCCTCTCACCTTTCAGCGCGGTCTGCGCTGAAGAACACGGCATGAAACAAACCCCTGAATCCTGACGAAGCAACGCCGTAACAGCCAGCAGCTGCTTGGGATGGGATTCCAACGTTCCCACGGAGCACAGGAGGGTGTGTGTATGTGTTTGTGAGAGAGGGAGAGATGGAGGGAGGGCGGGTACTGATGCAGCGCCCACTCAGGCCTGTGCTGACACATGCACCAGGGCAGCGCCACAACCCAAAGACAAACACACACCAAACACAGCAGCTGCTGATCATTCAAACAGCAGAAAACTGCCCTTCATGCAAATGAGGGCAACACTGCTGTTAAAAGGGCACAAACTGAATCTTCCACATACAATTTCCCCATTAATGCAAATGCTCTTCCAGTTAAAGGGCTCATACCTTACATTTTCCTTTTGTATGGACTTTATGCACCAGAAACGATTCTTCTCCACAGGAGACCATTTTCCAGCATCTCTATATCGCTCATTAATTAATTAATTAATTAAGAGGCTGTGGTTGGCACTTATGTAAAAATCTTGGTTTTTGTGACATCACAGAAGTAAACATTTAAATAGGCCGTTTTTGCAGCCGTGGGCTTGGGGAGTGGATGGTTAAATACAGCAAGATGTGGTTTTGTATGATATGGGCCCTTTAACAGACACCTTGTTTTTTAGAGTCGTTTTTTTATGATATGTTAATGTGCTTTTTCACTTCAAGACTTAAAAATATTGACAAAAATGTTGTTAAACTCTACCAGCGTCCGCCGCAGCTGCAGAACTGTCGCTATCCCAGTCAAATTTGCAAAACATCAACAGGTTTTACCTGCATTTAGTGGCCTGTTGTTACATGTGGGATTGATGCGGTAAATATCAGATGAATCAATCTTGCACACAAGCTGTCCTGTTCAGCTCCACTGCAATTGATTCATCTGATATTCTGACTCAGAAAAAAGGTTTTGCTTGACATTTTCAGTCACAGTTCCTCAGCAACTGCTGACACGACCGAACGGCTGAATCACTACTGCGAGGGGTTCGTTAGCTCACAAAATTACCCACATACATTCTCAGAAATCAGCTATACTCCGTAAATAGGCACTTCTTTCAAAAGTTACTAAATTCCTCCACTGATTATTACACGTAAAGTAAGGCATTACCAGCGAAAGTAACTTGTGCATTATGTATCAGTTTTTTACGATTAACAGACAAAAAACAGCAGCACCACTCCTGAGTTCTGCTGTGGGCCTGGGCCGCTGCACTGAATGTTACGTTCACTTCCGAGCTGAAACGAGTGGAAGCGACTCAATAATACAACTATATATCCATATAGAGAAAAAAGGATCAGAGCACTGCAAACTTTTATTATCTTAGGATAAAGTTGTTAGTGAGCGCTGTACGCTACAGCTAACTTAGCATTTGGATACAATATGCAAAAACAGATGGAGGAATAATCCAATATCATTTCTGGCAGCGCAGTTTTCCATTAATATTGTCACGCAAGACAAAAGTACCAAGTTCATTTAAATATCAATAACTGCAATACTTAATTTGAAAAAATAATTACCACAAAAGTGGAAATGCACATTTTATGTAAAAATTAATAATTAATACACAATTTATTGTTTTAGAATATTTTAAGTTTTTTTTTAAAAGCATAGTAGAGAGAAAAATAAATATTGATATAAAAAAGGAATTGTGTTTTTTGAGTACTGGTTTCCAAATATGAATAATTATTTATTTGATCCAGATATTTTACCAAGACCTGAAATTAAAAGTGAACCCTTTCCATAGTCTTTCCCACTGTATTTAGCTCCAAAAGCTAACACAGGATTAGCATCTCCTCAGAAAACACATTTTAAGCAGATTTGGGGCAGGGAGGTGGGCAAACAGTGACTTTTTAAATTTACATAACACTCATCCTCTTATCACCGACATGTCACCTCATCCGTGATAAACAGATTATGTCCTTGCATGTGTAATCATCTCAGGGTTCAACATCTGTACAGAACTTTAATAAATGTGAGCCAGTTATGACACATACAGCAGCCACAGTGCTGATCTGGCAAAAAACAAAGCCGCACACGGCTACATCAAAATAAATACAGTGTGGAGGTCATTTTCATTTATATAGAAATCTGAATAAAAAATAAAAAACAGCCATTTGTTGGAAAATGCAGGGTTGATTGATGCATCTCATTAACAGCACAGCTTGCTGCCTGATTGGGCCACTCATCAATGTTCCATATGCAAATTAGAAACCAACAATTCAGAATGTTCCATTCCAGGCTGTTTGGGTTCTGATGAATCAATGTATTGATGAAATCCCAAAAAATCTGAAGCTTTAAATCCATTTCAGTCACAAAAATTTAAGAATATAACAGTAGTACTATTGTTGTCCACATTGTGCAGCTCGAATACACACCGGATACATTGTAGGTGGTGTAGTAGAGTCAGTCAGCAAAGAGGAAACTGACTTTTTCAGGTTGCAGGAAAGTCATGGGAATAAACTCCTAATTTTAACACTTTCAGACTTCAGAGAAGATGCTGAGCTTCAGAGGAGGAACTCCTGCATTAATGATGACAGGACCAGCTGCTCACAAACACAGAAGCTGCAGGTTGCTTCTGCAGCGGGCTGGAGGAAGGCCAGAGATGTTCTACAGCTAGCTGGCCCACCAAGACAGCAGCCCTAGTCCTGGTTCACTGATGGAGCCCTGTATAGGAGAAAGACAAGGCACAGAACATAGACATTAACTATAGATTAAAAGATTATAATTAAATAGATTATAAGAGCTGATACAGTTAATCAACTGAAAATGATTAGAACAGATAAAGGTGTCTGGAATTACACCACCTGGTAACTATAGAGATGTGAGAGGAATATTAAAAAAAAGCCAACAAAACATGGACATCCATGGCCTAATGGTTGGAGAAGTGGGATTGTGACTGAAGGGTCATGGGATTTATTCCCAGAATCAGTGAAGAGCGTCTGTCAAATGGCTTCAATGTAAATGATGTGTCATATGGTCAGGTGTGATCTGTAACAACGCCTGGGGAGAACCTGAAGCCGTTTGGGCTAAAGCAGATGAGAACATGGGCTTCCTAAGGTGGGAATGAACTAGGAAATTTCATAACCATTTTAACACCTTAAAGGTTGACCACAAACTAGGAGACAAGTGTACCGTACTTCCCCAGAAAATGCTGATTTAGGTTTTAAAACTAAGATTTTTTAGCCGCAGTGTTGCTGAATTTACCGATCTGCCATAAATCAGAATCAGAAAAACTTTATTGTCCCTAAGGAAATTGCTTATGTACCGACTGCAACATAGAGACAGTGACAAAAAATAAACATACATCTTATACTAATAAAATACAAAGGTAATAAATATAAAAGTACTAAAGATACAAGGTAAAAAGTCATAAAAAGTACAATGGAAACAAAAAACTACAAATGTAAACTGTGATTTTAAATGAAAAGCAGTAAAAAAAAAGATAAATAGCATAAATTATAGTAAAAAAGCAGCAAATTGCAGTAATTGCACTTATATTGTATATTGCACCTTGAGGTTGGTGATGTGCAGCATGTAATAATGTAATGTTTTAATGTTTTAATGCTGTAATGCTCTGTGTTATGAGAGTTATTGTATGGATAGGTGACAAGAGGAGTTAAAGAGATGTGGCACCACAATAACGAACACAAACATCAATGGCTGCGTTTTCTCACCATAAGTGTGTAAGGAGCTTCTTTTTTCTGTGTGCCGTCGTCTGCAGCTGCAGCCGGTGCTGCGCTGGTGGGGTTTCTGTTGGCTGGAGCCTCTGGGTCAGTGCTGGGTCCGGTGGGTGATGTGTCCAGGAACAGCTCGTCCACAACCCGGAAACGAATCTCCTCTCCCTGGTCCATGTAGAGGTCATGAGCGCCCTCGTCCGTCTCATACTCCCACACCCACACCTGCTCCGCCTCATCGCTACAGCCAACGGTCAAGGACCAGAACAAACTGAAGGTGATGTTACTGCATGATGAAGACCAGTGCTCTACGGTTAGTGAATGAAGACATGCTTCAACAACAGGCAAGCTAGTTCAAACCAGTCGATCACAATTCATCATTCACAGGATACAACTTAGCCGGCTGCTGCAGAGACTCTGGAGGGATTAAGATGTCGTCGAAGAATCCAAGGCTGACTGTAAGACAGAGAGTCACACTAGTATAATCACACCTGTTTTCACAAACCCCCTGTATGTCTACAATGGTACATTTGCAGGACAAAGTAAAAACAGTTGGAAAAGGTGCTAAAAGGATTTAGATTTCAACATCCTCAGTGGTCTTTTTCACCAGGAAGTTGGTGAGAGAGAGACAGAGAGAGTGTCAGAAAGAGAGAGAGCGTGAGTGAGAGTGTCAGAGAGAGAGAGCGCGTGAGAGAGTGTCAGAGAGTGAGATAATCAGAGTGAGTGTGAGTGAAGTGTGAGACAGTGAGAGAGTGAAAGAAAGTGAGTGTGAGAGAGAAAATTTGAGTGTGAGACAGTGAGTGAGACAGACTGTTTAAGTGTGAGACAGTGAAAGAGAGTTTGAATGTGAGAGAGGAGAGTGAGAGTTCTCACCGTGCACCCCTTCTTGACCGCAGTATTTGATCTTCCCCACCAGGATCTCATCCAGGAACGGGTGAAACACCACGTACCTAAAGTGCACTGTGTGAACAGAAGCGAGATGTTCTTTGGGTGAAGAGAAATAAGACTGTGAGTCTAAGTGAAGCGCACTGTCACTAACCAACCGTGAACGAGTCTGAGATACAGAAACCTGTAAAACCGAGTCAGAAAGCAAAGCCACAGGAAGCATTGCCAACCTGAGTTCCCACTGTGTGTGGACTCAGATCAGCTCTGAAACAGCACGGCACTGGTTCAGCAACGTCTGCTCTGCCTAAACGCTCTCACTGGAAGAACATTCGGCTGCAGTACCTTTAGTGTGGGAGGAGCCGTCTCCTGGAAATATGTAGGAATCCTCCAGATTGGTGATGTCATATAAGCAGATACACAAGCCAACGTTATACACGACCTAAGGAAAGGGAGGAGAAGTTACTGAAAAACAGCATAAACAGGTTAAAACCAGTCTTCACAACTAATTCTGACCACTTATTTTGACACCCTGACCTTTTCCAGGTCATGAACTCAAATGGAACTGATTGAGTGCTTTCTTTAGCTTTCTGATCTCAAACTGGAGTGATGGGATGTCCAATATGTATGGACCTTGACTCCACAAAGCCCTCAGGTGTGTTGCTGCAGAAAACATCAGAAGTGAGTCTGAGGCCTACATATTAGACCAGAGGTACACAAACGGATCTGCACACATGGACCAGTGGGTGGCAGTGTAGTGGGACGGTACTTTGCTCAAGGGGACCTCAGTGGGAACGTCTGATCTCACTAAGCCATCTCACTATTGCCCCAAGCTGAGACTAAAGAATCTCTGGTTTAACCCCAGAACCAGCAGGAGGAAATGTGGGAGGGTGAGAGTGGCTGAAGTTCCCTTGGGTGAGGAACCTACAAGCAGAGGTCAAATTCCCTGTACAGGTGCTACATAAACCCAATGTGCTGTAGCTGAACTGTCCTGTTCGAGATGTTCCTGTCAGAAGCTACTGAAAGCCCAAAGTGTGGTGCAGAAACGGCTGGAACTGGGATGGCGACGCTCTTGCCTTGTTGGCTAGTTTCTTGTTGAGCTCTTCCGCGATGGCGTCGTTGAGCTGCCGATGGAAATTCCAAGGCGGAATCCGCACGGTGTCCATCATCTCCACCAACACGAACATCCTGCAGGTGGAAAAGAACAGACACGCCTCATTAATCATCAGTACTATGCTCACATGCTGTAGGAACCAAGATCTTCTACTCCAATGATCCTTTCCACCTTAAACCCTTAAGTAATAAACAGCAACACCGAAGGTGAAAGAGCATCTTTCATAAGTAGTTGTCCGGTTCTCCATCCTCTCGTGCCGACCATGCATTCCACCTTAAATACCCGACGCTTGCGTGTATCGCTGCGCCATTTAAGGTGGAACTGCTAATTAGAATACGAAGCTAGAAGCTAAGTTTTATTTCAGAGTTTTTTGGAGCTGGGGGATGTTTTTTGATAGATACTAATACTGTTCCACCAGTCCTTGCTGTGTTTTTCAGTGATAAATCAGGCTTTAAGCTCTGTCAGCACAAACAGAGCTGAGCTGTAGTGCAGCTAAACGTCAACACGAACACAGTAGCAACACAACCGGGCTTCTTCTCTTTTTCACCGACCTTTTCTCGTTTTCTCTCACACGACGATGTTCGGTAGACAGTCACAGTCCTGGTCAAACACCCATTTTACTGACACTATTTTAAAATGAGACACATTTCACAAACACCCAGAGAACTCTCATACTCTGCCCGACGGTTGCCGCACGTGCCCTGTGACTTTACGACAGAGCATTGCGTTTTACGGCAAAGATACAGAAAATCAACACGAAACAGCAATAATCAAACAAAAATACAGTATTTAGGCGGAGTATTATGTGTAAATATGTAATAGGCCTAAAGCATGCATATATTTTTAAAATACACGTAAGCTAAACAATGATAAAAATGGAAATATATATTTTTCTATCAGTTACACATTCTTGTTTTTATTGCGTTTATTGAAAAATTACAGCTTTGCAGGAATGAGCTTTATATATATATGTATAGGTGTCATTTCAGAAGATGGTATTTGTTACATTAATGTATACTGTCTAATGTAAACTGTAGTTGTTTATTATTAGTAGTAGTAGTAGTAGTATTATTTTATATTAAAATCAATGAAATATATCAATGACACAACATATACATAGTGGAAAATAAATAATAAAACATAACATATGGGCCCTTGAGCATGTGATATAACATGATTATGTAATTTGTCCTCTGTACATGTCATACTTTTAACCCCCTCCCCCCTCTGGAAGTCTAAAGAAATCAAAACACTGCAAACCACCACAGACAAAAACACGCAAGGCCTATATTTAAAAGAGCAAATCCAAAAACATTTTTTGGGCACAAGTAGTTTAAAAACACATTGCATTTTCTTCTGGTTTCATTTCTGACTGAATATCTTTTATAATAACAGTTTGCACAGCAGCATGAATACACAGAACCTGATTTATTAATATTTTTAACCCGGTAGACACACTACTCACAAAAATTGAGGGATATTTGGTTTTCGGGTAAAATTTATGGAAAACATAAGTTCAGACTACAGTGATATTATAACATGAAAGTTAAAGGCATGGAGTTGTGGCATCCCACTCTTCTTGAAGAGCGGCCCTCAGGACTTTGAGGTTCTGTGGTTACGAGCCTCTACACAGCGACTCAGCTGATGCCATAGGTTTTCTATGTGATTCAGGTCTGAAGAAAGTGCAGCCGCTCCATTAAAAAGTCCTCAGTCTCCAGCAGCCGTTCTCTAATGATGCAACCTTGTTGAGCTGGAGCATTGTCGTCCATGAAGATGAAATTAGGCCTGTGTTCATGCAGGAGCCCAATGACTGGATTAATGATGGTAATCAGGTAGTATGGGCTCGTCACTGTACCATTCACAGAGTGTAGAGCAGTTCTGTGTTGACTAGACACACTAACACCACCGCTCTCCTTAACATCGTTGGCTCCATCATTTCTGCTCAGCGTGAATCGACTTTCATCAGAGAACAGCACTGAGGCCTCTGGTCCCTCGTCCAGTGGTGTGGTCAGGAACCCTTGCAGGTCGTCTGGCGCGTGGACCACCCTGATGTGAACGGTTTCGAATGGTCTGATGTGACACTTGGGTTCCTTTCACCTCCTTAAATGTGCCTGGAGTTGAGGGCGTTCATCATCCGGTTCTGCAGGACACTGTTCAGATTGAAGTGGTCATCAGTGTGGAATGTGGCTAAAGGACGTCCACTTCTATGTCTTTCTGTGACTCTTCCAGTCTCTCTGTAGCAACCTGCTGATGACACACTGACACACTTAGTGTTTCAAGAGCTCAGTGACCCCATTAAAAAGCTGACAAGTCAAGTCAAATTTATTTATACAGCGCTTTTTACAACTGACTTTGTCACAAAGCAGCTTTACAGAGTTTATAGAATCCAGGTTCGAGCCCCAATGAGCCAAAGCGACAGTGGCAAGAAAAA
>JBBIGC010032738.1:0-12130 GCA_037576955.1 Lepidarchus adonis
ACACACACACACACACACACACACGCACACACACACACACACACACACACACACACAAACACTCTAACACACACACAAACACACAGACACACACACACACACACACACACACACACATACAAACACTATTGTACACTCTCTCTCTCTCTCTCTCTCTCTCTCTCTCTCTCTCACACACACACACACACACACAAAGTGCTGCACAATTTTAACTGAAGTAAGCAGTCAACCACATTTACCTCTTCATTATACATGCCCCCTAACACACACGTATACACACACACACACACACACACACACACACACACCTGTCTCTAAGGGAATAGATGTAAAGTTGCACAGACAGATGGAGGGGGGTGGGGGGTAATGGATTAGATCTCTTAGCATCTGATGAATGACCATTTACAAGACATGACAGGAGGACTAACAGAGAGCATACTTAAACACACACACACACACACACACACACAAACACTCACACACACAAACACTCACACACACAAACACACACACTCACTCACATACACACAAACACACACACTCACTCACATGCACACATACAGTATAAAATATCACTTACTCACATTTATTAGCTCCCATACAGTCGTTAATAGTTCAGATCAGAGAAAAATCTAAACTTTCTATTTTTACACTCTTTAAAAAGCCAACAACAGCAAAACAACATGGTACAGACATTTTTCCTCAGAAATGTCTAATACACCATTATGGAAACACTAATATGGAGCCAAAAAAAGCTTCATATGAGTAAGAAATCGCTTTTTGTAAAATTACACTTTGTTAATGGTTTAAAATCACAGTAAAAACAAAGATCTCTGCCAGAAGTGAACTTTATCTTACGTTTCTTGGTCCAGGACCACCTCTGTTCATCTCAAAACCAGGTTTAGTCTTTGAACACCTGACTTTGTCCTCTCTTGGACTCTGATATTCCGAATATTTGGGGATGCCTGTGAACAAATGTTTGGACAAATTGTGCTTGGGTTTTTGGCTATATTGTTGAAATGCTCACAATCCTCTTTGAACTGATATCACAAAAAGACATAAGACTTTAATCAGGCTCTTCAGGTCATCTTTTGAATGTAACGCTGCTCGGCGGGAAGTTAGAATGGGAGAAAATGTGTTTCGGTTTGGATTATTACTGTGGGCTATTTCTAAAGAAATATGTGACAAATATGAAGGTTTAAATACCCATCTTCAAAATTTCTATAGACATACACAAAGCTAGGTGATGTGAGTTTAACAAGCAACTTTTTCACCCTTTTCAATTGTTGCTGTTCTGCTAACGTAGCTAATAGCAAGTTTAGAAAATGTCTATTCTACTATTGTTCACAAAAACATTGCCAGGGAAATCCATTTGACAGGAATCATAGAGAAATAATCACATGATGTAACTTTTTTAACCATATTTATTCACTTATTTTCCATTTTGATTAAGACCTTCATCCTTTCCTTCACACAGCAGAATTAGACTGTCAACGTAAAGCAGACAGAAAATGAAAATGAATTTTTTCAGATGTACAAAAAGTGAATTTAAATATTATATGAGAGAATTATTTTATTTATGTATCTTTTTTTCCTAAAATATTCTCTTTTCTAAACATAAATTGGCTGAAAATGTAATTAGTAGGTTGTAAAAGAGTGAAAATGTCATTTTAATTATTCTTTCAGACATACACTGGTATAATCCTTCAGAATCTGACAGAATGCGGAGAAAAAATGTCAACTGAGGGAACTTTTTTCCAGGATATCGTTCTTTCGATCAACATCTTCACCCGTTTCTTCACACGCCTGAACAACGTGATTACACATTTTTAACATACTCAAAGCTAACTGAATAGAATCTGACTAACATCTTAGGTAAACTTCTTCCTCTGAGGTGATAAAAAAAAAAAACTTAACTGCTGTAAGGCATGAAAATGTACTAGAAATCTGAGAGAAATATCGTCCCCTAATGGAACTTTTTCATTCCGTTCTTTCGATTTATATCGTCGCCGTTTTCTCGTCGTACAAGTCCCTGGCCACAGGATGAGTAGTTTGACAGATTCATAACGTGACAGATAATAGAGAAATTAGAGAAAATTGTAAAACCACACCTATATTTTCAGCGTTTTTCCCACGGTGTTTCCATTGAGACCGTTAGGGAGAGCCGATTTAAAAGTCGCTCTCGCGCGCGCTCTATTCACCCGCCTTTCTGCTGCACCACACAACCTGAGGTACACATTTCTGAGGTAAAAACTAGCACAAACACGTCCAATTAGCAGCGTTTTGGAAAGCTTACTCACCAAGGAAGTGTGTGTATGTGTGTGCCGAGCGGGTGCTTTAGTAGAGCGTGCGGAGGAAAAACACCGGGAGTTTGTTATTTTTATAACGGGGAAGCTGCCGGTCGCGGTCGGTCGGACAAACGAGTCCTGCTCAGTCGCTCGCAAAGGATAGAAAAGCGCTCTGCTCGCGCGTGCGTGCGTATTGGGGAGAAGGAGGGGGCGAGGGGTGACAGTACTACCTCAGTTTCCCCGTCGACTTCAGTGTGTGTGTGTGTGTGCGTGTGCGTGTGCGTGTGTGTGTGAGAGAGAGAGAGACAGGTAGAGAGAGAGAGAGAGAGAGAGAGAGAGAGAGAGAGAGAGAGAGAGAGAACCTCGCTGAAACAAATCAACAACGCCACTGAGTTAATCGCACAGAAGTCAATTAGCACTCCGGCTTCATTAAATATGCACTTATTATGCAAATGAGCTTCTTTAACTGCCCATATCACTACGTTTAGCTCAGAGACCGGACAGAACACACTTCTGCTTATAAATACCAAAGTAAATAAATGAAAACGGTCCTTTAATGACTCAAGAGGAGTTTAGACCTGATCACGACCCAGAGAGAGAGAGAGAGAGAGAGAGAGAGAGAGAGAGAGAAGAAATTATGAGGAAAGAGAAACACAGATAAAGAAGTGAAGGGTCAGAGAAGAAGAACAGATAGAGAAGGAAAACAAAAACACAAGAGGAAGGGAAACAAAGAGATGGGAGAAAGGTGATAGAAGAACGAGGACAGATGACAAAAGGGCAAGAAATAGAGAGAGGGAGATATATGAAAGAGAAAATGTGAAAGAACTGAAAGACAAACAGATCGATAGAAAGGGTAGAGAGCAAGAAAGCAAAGGAGGTAGGAACAAAGGAAAGAGAAAAGAAAAGTGAGAAAAGAGAAGAAAGAGTGGGAGTGAGTGAGAAAGTGAAGAAAGAGAAGAAAGGGTGAGAGAGAGTGAGAAAGGAAAGAAAGAGAAGAAAGGGTGAGAGTGAATGAGAAATGGAAGAAAGAGAAGAAAGGGTGTGAGAGAGTGAGAAAGGGAAGAGAGTAAAGGGTGAGTAAAATATGGAAGAAGGAAAAAAGGGTGAGAGTGAGAAAGTGAAGAGAAGAAAGGGTGAGAGAGAGTGAGAAAGGGAAGAAAGGATAATAAAGGGCAAGAGATAAAGGGACTAAGGGGAGAAAGACGAATGGGTAAGAGAGTGGGAAAGTGAAGAGAGAACAAATGACCAAGAAAGGAAAGAAAAGAGAAGAAAGGGTGAGAGAGAGTGAGAAAGGGAAGGAAAAAATGATGTGAGAGAGAGTAAGAAAGGAATGAAAGAGAACAAATGGGTGATAGAGAGTGAGAAATGGAAGAAAGAACAAAAGGGTGAGACTAAGAAATAGAAGAAAGGATAAGAAAGGATGAGAGAGTAAGAAAGAAGAAAAAGAACAAAAGGGTGAGATAGAGTGAGAAAGGGAAGAAAAGATAAGAAAGGGTGAGAGAGAGAGAGTAAGAAAGGGAGAGAGATAAAGGAAAGAATGAGTGAAAAGGGAAGAAAGAAAGGGTGACAAACTAAGAGAAGAAAGGCAAGAAACAGGTGAAGAAAGTAAAAGAGAGAAGGAACAGAGATAAAAGTCATAAAGTGAAAGGGAGCATAGAGAATAAAAATGGGGTGACAGAAGAAAGAGGAGAGAGAAGGGAACGACAGGAAATATGGAGAAAATGGACAAAAATGGAGAGAAAGAGGAGAGATGGAAGAAAGGCAAAAAACAGGGCTGAAGGAAGGGGGAGAGAAATAAAATAAAAAGAAAGGGGAAGAGAGAAAGAAGGGAGGAGAAAACAGAGAAGTAGGATTTTGAAAGAAAGGAAAGGCAAGGAACAGAGAGGAAGAAGGGAGCGAATGAGAGAGAGACAGATAAGCAAAAGAACCAAACAGAAAAAGCGAGGAGGAAAGACTGGAAGAGAGCGAGATTAAACTAAAAGAAAAAACAAGGGGAAAGAAAACAGAAAAGTGGAATGAAGGATGGGAAAAGGGAAGTGAGAGAGAAAAAAGAAAGTCTGTGTGTGTGTGTGTGTGTGTGTGTGTGTGTGTGTGTGTGTGTGTGTGTGTGAGAGAGAGAGAGACCTATTTAATTTACAGTGTGAGCCAAAAGTGTGAGTCAACACTCGAAACCTGTTGTTTCTTTGATGTCCACTTGTAAAGAAAAATATAAAGCTTTAGAATTCAACATCTAATGAGTAAAATATAGAAATATTCTTCTATTTAGGCCTTTGAACAAAAAGGTCAATTCTTTAAATTTTCTCTTTCACACAATTCTCATTTGGACCAGATCTGCTCATCAAAGGCTCATCAGAGTCATACCATCATTAAAGCCAAGGGAACTGGTTAATATTTGGCTAAGAGTCAAATAATATCATTTCTAATGAAAAACTCTGTCGAAAAGTAGAAATACGGATTCATGCTTGTGCTTTTTAATTCTTGTTCCAGGTATCGTTTATGAAGATCATTGAAAGTCAATGTAGCAAGATAAATACAGTTGGACACAGTGTTATTCATATATAGACTTCCTGTTTTCTTCCTTTCAAATTAAAAGCCTTCATGCAAATGAAACATTGTGACATTGCTGTCACACATTGAGCAACTGTAAAAAACTGTGTGTGTGTGTGTGTGTGTGTGTGTGTGTGTGTGTGTGTGTGTGTGTGTGTGTGTGTGTGTGTGTGCTGGGAAGACAACGGCTGGCATCTGCTACAGTGTGCACCCTGCCAAGATTCCCTCATTGGAGAATAAGCATCTTTGAGAAGAACCTGACCACCAGGAGCTTCAGCACCTGCAGGGGAGCACTTAATGCGCCGTCCCTTTCGGCTGAAAAAGAAATGATTAACTAAAGAACAGCAGCTCCTCAGCAGTAAAGCACAGAAAACATTTACAACACCAGCAGCAGTTGTGAAGCAGACACCTGTCAGTAACTGTAGGGCTAAAGGGGGGAGGGGGAGGCACTACAGTACAGGAAAGGGCCCAAAGTTTTAACTTATGGCTCTCATTAGAATAAATGCAAAGAAACACAAACTGTTCTGACAGATAATTCCAGGCTTCCACCAGGAGAACTCTGGAAATGATATTGACAAAATCTACTGTTCACTGTTAATTTTATTTGTATCGATTCTCATATAATTAACAATAAATTTAAATCTAATCTTTCATACATAAGACTTTTGCACCATCTGCAGTTGATGTGCATTATTAAACATGGCTACTTTGGTAATAATCAGAGACCTACTTTTTTTAACTGATCTCAGATCTGTATTCAGCTTTGTGTGTGAGGAGTAATGTGAGTTTACACTGCACTCACATCTACAATGTATCAGCACCAATGAAGAAAACTGTTCAATCTCTTCAGTGCCACGTCACAGAGTCTCACACTGGCTTCATGTACAAAACGATGTCACTGTTTCTTCACAAACACTTACAGTCTGATCTTCTTCTTCCTCTGGGTCTGATTATGGCTGTACAGCATCCAGCAGTTGCATCATCCTATCATTCCAGAAACCTGGGTAGCGACACTCAATCGACTGAACGTCCTGGTGAGAACATTCTCCTAATACTCACTGTACCTAGATGTTCTTGAAAGATCTCTAGATGGGAGCAGGAAGTGGATTTTCAATCACGTTCCACATCCCAGTTTCTGCTCTGAATTAGCAGCTTCTGAACTCTGAACTTCTTCGTGTGCAGGAGACTTATGGTCCAGAAAGTTCTGGCAGAGTCGTTACAGAGGAGCTTAGTGTAATTTTACCAAATATCATCCATCATCATCACCACAACTATACGAGCTGGAGAAAAACTAAACCCAGATCTGATATCAGCATGAGAACATTACTGAACATCATCAGTAAGGAGGTTCACCAGTTGTGGATCACTGTTGGTTCTATCTACTGCAGAGCTGGAACACTACACAAGACCTGCTGTTCTGGAGATGCGCCATCACAATAAGACCTCAGATCAGTATGTTAAAACTAATTTTATAAAAGCAAGTGTTTTTTTTAACAATCATTTACAATTCACACAGTGCCTCACACATGCAGCAAATATATGTGAAAATATATAAAAATGTATATATTATAACTCAGACAAAACCTGGTGCCCATTCTATGTTCAGAGCCTTGAAGAGATGAGGGAGCTCATGGACGATGCTGCGCCCAGTGGGTTTTACTAAGGAAAACAATGTAATTCCTAAAAAAATGTCAAACTTCATCTATTGTCAGATACTGAAGGACTGTTACTGCTGCTCCATTAAAATAGATCATTTTATCAATTAAATATAATATTGATATAGAGGTCACTTCATAATCTGAATGGTTCACAGGGAATTATAAAGTCACACTTAGCAGTCTGAACATTCTCCACAAGGGGGAGACATCACATTTCCATTATCAGTAAAAGTGACTGCAATTGTGAACATACACCATAGTGAAATGTGACCTTTAACGTGGAGCAGCTAACAACAGCACCTGGGGAGCAGTGTAGCAGGATGCTATCTTGCTCAAGGGTTCCTCAGTGGTGCCTGGGCTGGGACTTGAACCCACAACCCTCAGAACATAAGGAGAAAGTGCTAACTACTAGGCCTCTACTGCCCACAGTTTCTCCCCATATTAATGGGCACTTAGCCACCAATTAGCATGGTGCTAACAGCATGCATGAATGATCTGAACAATCACACACTCATTTTAATTCATGCCAAGCTGTTAGGTAATCCTCCATAATGCCTTCATTAACCACCTCTCTCCAGCTACAGCAGAGACAGTCTGTCAGAGTCAGATCATCCCCAAATGCAGGATCTGGTGCCACAGCAGTGAAGCAGGAAGAGCATGGTAACATTATCTACTTTTATCATTGGGAGATTAATGCAGAACTAGTCTGCCTGCCTACACTCTTACAGACCCATGCACATTTGGCACTAATCTCCAGAGCTTTTGGTGCCTAATTCAAAGACTATTTTAGAACAACTGAGCAATTTCATTGTAATTTAATGTAATTTTATGTATTTTATTTTGTTTTGTTTTATCCAAACTGCTTGTCTATTTTAGGTCATGGGGAAGCTGGAGCCAGTCCCAGCTGACTAAGGGCCTCGGCAGGGTTCAATCTATACAGGAAGCCAACCAATCACAGGGCAAATCATTGATAGACCTATAGGCAATTTAAAGAAGCTAGTCAACCTAAACCACAAGCCTTTGGACAGTGAGTGGAAACTGGAGAACCCAGAGAACACACACATTTTATTTTTATTATTATTATTTTTTTTAATAATCGGCTTCTGTGTTTGTAGTCGAATCCACCAGCTTATAGAATTAAACCATATGGAAATTCTGCACTACACACAGCTGCCCCCAATTCCAGTGGTATTGCGGCAGATGCTATTAATGCAGAGTATTTAACAGGGATTGCAAGATAATCTTTCGCTTTTAATAATGAAAATGTAGGCCATATTATCAGCAAAGCCGATGATGCCGTCGCATATAGAGGCCTTTGGGACAGCCAGTGGATAGGATTGTCCTGTAACACCTCTCGGATTACTCGTCCATCACCAGCTAGTCAAAGAAAATAGCCCTGACTGGGCTACACACTTTTCTTCCTCTTCTGAGTTTTCACAGTGAAACTTCGAACCAGCAACCATCTTCCTGCTTTTGCTGAAACCCTTATCTCACATTCTTCAAAGCAATGGTTCCCAACTCTGGTCCTGGAACCACCCTGCCTACCCAACACTCCTGACCCAGCTAATTGGTTAATGAGCAAAGTGGGAGTGTTAGATTTGGCAAACACCTTAAAGTGTAAAGCAGAGGGGCCTTCAGGACCAAGGTCGGGAACTGTTGCATTAAAACAACGCTTTTGAGGATGTTTCACACCTACAGCCAATTCACTATGGTTCCCCAAGGAGCTTCTAAACTCGTCACTACATACCATTCTCCACTAATTGGTCCGACGTGAGATAGATAGCAGATAGGTACTGTGGAAGAAGGAAGAAGGTACTGTGTTTTGGAGCTGATATTTGCTCGTAAAGCAGACTGTCCAGTCCAGCTCAAGGAACTTCCTCAACAAAACAGAAGTTTCACACTTTGCTCAGATGTTTTTCCTTCGTATGACTGAGCAGAACAAGGGAAGGGGAAGGTTGAACATGTACAGCAGCGTACTAACCATCAACATGTTAAACTGGAGATGTTTTCGGTAAGAGTGATACATTAAAGCTAACATAATCTTTTCTTAAACTCGTAGAGTGCACCTGGAAGGTGGGTCAGATTAAAGGTGGACCACGTTGAAGCCACCACTGATTTGGACCAGAGCGATCTGGCTATAAGTGTGAAATGTCTTACCTTTCCTTAAATCAAACCAAACCCAGGGCTTAAACGCACTATGGTTCATATGTACTTAAGGCTGAAGATGTGAAAGCACCCTGCATTGAAAGAGGATGCATGTTTATTGGAGCTCCTGCTTCAGAAATATTAGTGCAGCACCTGATTGAGATAGTTCTGTTGGATATAAATGCCAATTTTTTTTGTATGAATAATGAAACCAAGAAGACAAAACTTAGATTTACATAGTACGGTTCTCAACACAGCTAGTTCTTTCATTCTTAGCCAACCCATTAAGATCCTTTGCCTCTTTAGTCTTTGGCATGAAAGCATCAATGCCAGACTGAATTTGTGGCATAAACCCAGAGCCCACGTTAGAGAACGCAAACCACAGTTTGTTGTTCTTGTCACTGATTAGTGTGGCTGCCATCTTGGACCTGCTGTTTTGGTATTATAGCATAATAGCTGCATTGCAGTTCTACATGTAGACATTTCAGACCAAAAAGAGAGAAACAAATGTGAAGAAAGCGAAGATAAACAAAAGGCCCGGCTTCTTACCCAGTCTAAAGGCTCAGCCGCTATGCCCATATGGTCACCCAGTGATACGAGGGGAACACGCTAATCAATTAGCTTGCTGAACGTCCTGCTTGATGCCAAGCCCACGAGTGACAGAGATTCAGTTAAAACCACCAAGCGATGGAACGATGCTAAATCCGCAGGAATGTTTGGCACCGTCGCCAAATTCGAGAAACAAGACTCTTGGTACGGATTCCCTCGCTCTTTTTTTTCTGTCTCTCTGCGCCTGTTGCCAAGAAATGGCCAGTGTCTGCATGCCAGGCTGAATCTGAATGTGAATGACTGAAGGAGGAGGTGGGGGTTGGTTTCTCGGATGTTGGCAAAGGAAGAATGAGGGGGTATGGTTAAAAAAGGAACTGCGTCTCAGTGCCATGTTAGTCAAAGGCAGCAGGGTATTTCCCTCGTTGACATGTTCTTAATGCTAAAAACTCTTTACCTAGAACCCTTTGCCTGTAATGATTCATATTTGAGTTTTCCCGCCTCTTCCATGCGCTCGATTACCCCAAGGTATTTAAGCTCTTCATGAATTGTGAATTGTTATCTTGTGCGACTGTCGCTCATGTTTCTCTACTAATACCCTATTTGATATTTAAGATAGGATAAGATAAGAAGAACTTTATTAATCCAGAGGGAAATTCTTTTGTCATCGACATGCTCAATGCAGCAAAGAAAAAGAAAACAGAGGAAATAATATATACACAGTACTATACAAAGAATTAAAGTATCCAGAGTCTACAGTAATAGTGCAAGTATAATGTCAAAATAGCTCAAATAAGGAACAGGAGTTGTTGTGGTCTACTGCTGCCATTAGAGGGCATGTGCGCACTTATAAGAGGATTGCATCAGCTAGCATTTCCTCTCTAGAGCTCCAGTCCACATGCTGAGTCTACTAAGCAACTCTTGGAAAGAAATGTCATAAAATAATAATGTAAACAGTACTGGTAAGCTGTTCCTTTATTAGAATCCTAGCCATGAATGAGAAAGAAGCATTTTCCGTTGAGCTACATGCCTGAAACTCTGGTGAGTGATAGCTAAGATGGTTTTGCTAGCTTGTTGCTAATAGCCCTTAGTAGATTAATCAAAGACACAACAAGTCATGAACTCATTAACACGAGAAAACTGTGGAACCCGAAGAGTCATTAAGAGTTACAAACCAGCAGGACTTTAATTAATTTTTTTGTTAAGATCTATTTTGTTAATTGTATTTTCTGATTTATATGTGTGTCAGAAGTAAGGCAATAAAAATGTTAACTGTTTTTTCAGAGTCAGCTCCCTTCAGGGGTTGGTCAGACAAGCTACTCCTAGAACCTCTGTAGATGTTAGCTTCTTATCATCATCCCTAACAAGAGGAGCTACATGTTCATTTACCAATTTATTTGACTTAATTTTACTGTAGGCAGCAAAATTTCATCATATTTCATACTGACCACAGACCTCAGTATCAAACCAAATTGTACTTTTAATGAAAAAGTATTAAATCGTTGGCTAAAATAATTGATGCAGAATTGAATCATGAGGACACTTGCGATTAACACCTCTAGCTCACAGAAACTACATACTGTATCTCCTTAAAACACAGTTTAAACATATGGTTCCCTGTCTTCAGGCTAAAGCCATGAGAAGAGCCCCTCACGGCAGACAGCAGAAACAACCCACACCTACACCCACCTCCACCCACACCCCAACCAAAATAAAAACAACACAAACAACAACACAGGAAGTCAGGGCCTGACTCATGTCTACTCTGCCGAACTGCTGCCTATCGAAATGCAGATAACACACATTTCTGCACACGCTACAGATTAACACACACACACACACACACACACACTGTGGCTGAGCTGTGTGTGGTTTTACAGATCCACTGCCTGATGCGTCTGCACAAAGCGCTATTATGATCCACATGAAAGTTAAGCATCTGCTTAACTGCTGCATTGTGATGTTTCCTGTGAATCCTGTGAATAGGTTTCTTCCATGGAATGGACAGTAGTGGACATTTGATGGTAGTTTTATATGTACACACCAATCAGCAATAACATTAAGACCACATGGCTAATTGTGAGTTGCTGAAACAGCTCTGTAGTGTACTGTGTGTTCTGACTGCCTTTTATCAGAGCCAGGTACATCAGTAGTTCCTCTTTGAGATCAGACCACACGCTCCCCATACATCATTGAGCCTTGGATGTCCCTGACCCACATGTCCGTTTTGGTTCACTTTCTGTAGGTACTAAGTAGCATAACACTTCAAACCCCTGAGAGAGGCTAATGCTAACACTCCAAAAGACCTACTGTCTTGTAGACGCTCTGATCACAATAAGGCTTCAAATCTTTCTTTATTATCATTCTTCAAGCACATCAGCTAATGTTAACCTGTCCTGAGAGAGGCTAATGTAAAGTTCAGCCATCCTGAGAGAGGCTAATATTCAGCCGCCCTGAAAGGGGCTAATATTCAGCGTCCTGAGGGAAGCTAATGTTCAGCCATCCTGAGAGAGACTAATGTTCAGCCACCCTGAGAGTAGCTAATGTTCAGCCATCCTGAGATAGGCTAAAGTTCAGCCATCCCAAAAGAAACTAATGTTCAGCTGTTTGAGAAAAGGTTAATGTTCAGCCATCCTGAGAGGGATTAATGTTCAGCTGTCCTGAAGGAGGCTAATGTTCAGCCATCCTGAGAGTAGCTAATGTTTAGCTGTCCTGAAGGAGGCTAATGTTCAGCCGTCCTGAAGGAGGCTAATGTTCAGCTGTCCTGAGATGGGCTAATGTTCAGCTGTCCTGAAGGAGGCTAATGTTCAGCTGTCCTGAAGGAGGCTAATGTTCAGCCGTCCTGAAGGAGGCTAATGTTCAGCTGTCCCCCAGTTAGCAAAATTCTGTTGGGCCAGATCCGGCCCACACAATCCATTTCCCTCTGGCCCAGATACCGCAAAGAAT
>JBBIGC010032768.1:0-12129 GCA_037576955.1 Lepidarchus adonis
ATGAAATTTACGCCTGCGATTTTTTTGCGGCAAGCGATTTTGCGCGCTCTAGTTTTGGCATTGATGTGACGCCATACTTATTCACCCTTTCCATAGTACTGATCAGTCGTCCTGTCCCCTTAGCAGAAAAGCAGCCCTAAAGCATAATGTTTCCACCCACATGCTTCACAGTGCTTTTTAAAAAAGAACAGGTCTATGAGGGCCAGATTTCTTGCTTGTTTGTAGGCTCTAAAGACTTATTTTCTGTACCATTATACACATAAATTCTTAAAAAATCATACAATGTGATTTCTTGGATTTTTTTCCACAGTTGAAGTGAACCTGTGATGAACATTACAGACCTCTCTCATTTTTTTTTTAACTGGGACAACTTGCAGAATTGGTGGCTGCCAAATACTTTTTTGTCCCACTGTTGCTACAGTACATTTATGCTTGCAAGTATTGGGCTTTTGGTGGATGTTGTCATTGAAAACATTGGACTGTGAACAAATGGATTTGTATGTGTGTGGCACAGCACTAATGTGATTAAACGTTCCAAAGCTAAACTCAGATGTTGCTAACAGAAGACATTCTCAATCCCTGTCCATTGCTGTACAAATTTTCATGAGGTTTATTACCAAATGTATATTATATGTACAGCTCAACACAAGTCAAGGACCCCCTGTATATGTCCTACTTAACTTACAAAAAATTATGATTACGTCACTGGCTTTTTTATGGGCATATTCATATATGGTTGTAGAATGCAGTTGAACACCTTCTAAATGCTTAATGGTAATATGCGAGTGCTGAGAGATGAGCATGTGCAGTGTGTGAGAACCAGAAGAAAGAAGAGGGGGTTTGCACTGTTTTCCGCTGCTATTTCTGTATTGTTTGTTTTATTCACTTTTGAATAAAAGTTCATGTGGATTGGTGGGTGAGATGGAGGGGCGTTTAGTCGTGCAGTGTCTGTGTGTGAAGGGAGGGGAGAAAGGGGCTAATTCACTTCATGCTGTTTTTCACTGTTATTCCACTAAAAAACTGTTAGATTGCTTTCAGGACATAAAGGAATGGGTGGCTACAAATGTTTTAAAGTTAAATTAAAGTAAAACTGAGGTCATTTTATTTGGTCCTGGTGATATTCCTGATGACTCTGTTCTGGATCTGGGCCCCTTGAAGTCATTTCTTAAGAACACTGTAACAAATCTTGGTGTCAGATTAGACAATCTCCGTAAACTAGATGTCCAAGTAAATGCAGTGGTGAAAGATTTTTATTTTTTTTATACACAGATTTTGAAAAGGCTGTCCACACTTTTATTACATCGCGCCTGGATTATTGTAACGCTCTATACGTGGGAATCAGCCAAACCTCATTATCTCGCCTTCAACTAGTGCAGAACGCTGCTGCCCATCTTATTACTGGCACTCGCAAGTGAGATCATATCTCTCCCATTTTAGCCTCCCTGCACTGGCTCCCGGTTCGAAAAAGGATTGATTTTACTGTTTGCTTTTAAGGCCATACATGGGCTGGACCCACCATATATTACCCACCCAAATTCCACACGCACCCCACAGTCTTCTGACAAATCCCTCCTGTTAGTCCCTAGGTCCCATCTAAAAAAAACGGGGGGATCGAGCATTTTTGGTCAGACAAGCTCCCAGCGTGTTTTTAAATCCAGACTTAACACACTTTTATTCATTAGCTTTTAATCTGCAATAATTAGCGTGCACTGTAAATTTTATTGTTTTATAGCTTATTTTATTTTTTAACTTTAATGTACTTTCCTGTCTTTTTGATTGTAAAGCACTTTGGTCGACTTCGGTTGTTGTTTAAATTTGCTAAAGGAATAAAGTTGGTATTGCTGAGATGTTTATGGGTTTTTTTTTACTGTTAGTGTTGAATAAGAGTTCATGTGGATTGGTAAGATGGGGGGGGTTAATAGTGCACTGTGCTTTTGGAAGCAGTTGTGTTTTTGTTGAAATCAATGTTTAAAATTCTCCTAAGTACCGCAAGGGATTTGAAATCTAATGCTCTTCTTGTGCAGAGCTAGAATAACATGTGGATGCTGTACAGCAGGAGAGAATACTAAATATGAACACTAAATATGCCAAACACTGCAAAATTTCTCCTACACTTATTGCCCACCCATAACTCCGCCCACAATCCCACCCCATTCTCCTGCCCCATTATAATCAAGCGTACTGCTTCTGTGTTCAGAGATGCAGATGAAGCTGACAATCTTTTCATTTAGACAATCAACAAAGCATGTACATTGACTGGGGATGCTCCAGTTTTTGCATTTGGCTGTACAATTTTTTTGTGCTATAATTATATGGAAACATGTTGAAATTATTGTCCCTAAAAATGTAATGGTGGAGAAAATCTCTGGAATATGGCTACAAAGCTGGACCTTCCCAGGAACAATTCAAGCCCCACATGTAGCAATCATATAATTTATTTAAATATACTTTCTTTTAAATATGTATCTCAACACTTCATTAATATAGCAGACACGTACAGTATATACTTGTTATGGGGGTTTTATGTCTTCTTTTTGTTTTTACAGTATTTACACATTAACCTTGAGTTTTCACCTTCCGTACATCAAAATATATGGACTATATTTACTAATCCACAGTCATACACATTCTCACACATTTTTGACAGAGTTGTAACAGCAAACGTGTGCCTGTTTCACAGACATGTGTTGGTAAACACAAAAATGCAAAACAGAAAGAGTCATGCAGAAAAATAATTTAATGGTGGCATCCAGGGTGAAGGCAGGAAGTACTGATGGTGAATGAAACACCATTTTCTTTGCCAGGATGTGAGGTAGAACCCCACCAAGGCATGTCACTGAAAGCAAAACGATGATGAAAACAAAAGACAATGCCATCCCTTTTCTCACAAACTGGTAGTTCTTTGCTGTTTAGTCTTTAAAGCAGGAGAATTAGGCCCACGTTAGTTAAATGCATATTTTAATGTCCTTCACGCAGAGGTGGGCCCATTCTCCTTTCAACTTCAGACTCTTTTGAGGATCCATTTTCCACTCTGTCCACTTCTCCCTCCACCCATGTCTGTGAATCCTTCCGTCCCATCCGTTTGTCCGTCTGTCCTCTCGAGTGGAGTCTGTGTTTTGGACATCTTTTGCTGATTGGATGGAGTGTTGGTTTGGATTCTCTGCTCATATCCAAAAGGCACTTGACGTTCCCCCCCTCCTCCGGGTTGCTCTGGTTTGGCTTGAACCTGCTGGAGAGAGGAAGTGAAATTGTGTGTTGTCTTGGACTTGGCTGTATATATATATTTGTGTGTGTGCACTTGGACACATTTGAGAATTCTTTCTTCTCCAAGAACTATGAAAAAACGGACAAAGAACAGAGATTTGATACTGGAGACTCCCACTGTGCACAGTTATAAGAATATGTAGATGCAGTATGGCACAGGAGAACAGTTCAGTCTATACCTACTTAAATCAAAGAGCAGATACCTCTCCTAAGCCAAGACACAGGTGGATCAGAGTGAATTACTACAATCTGTGGCAGCTTTAATCCTTTTATTTGTCTTCATTGTGAAATGTCTTTACTTGAATGCATAATGAAGGTGCCTGTAATGCATGTGAGGCACAACTCTACAGTGTAAGTGCCGATCCAAAGCTAAACTCAAGGTTGGGCCTTTGGTGGATGTTTCAAAATGTTTTTTCTATAAACTTTTCATTCTTGCTTTGTTCCAACTTGTTCCAAATTCTAAATCTATGTATATTTACAATATATTTACAATTATACAACATATTCAAATTTGTCATTGAAAACATTGGACTGTGGTACAAATGGTTTGTGTATGTGACTATATTGTGAGTAAAATTCCAAAGCTAAACTCAGGGTTGAGTAACATGGCAAAAATTGGGAATTTTTAGTCCAATTGAAGTTTTATGTTATAGGTCTACGATCTGCTAGATGTTGTCAACAGAAAATATTCTCAATCCCTGTCCATAGATTGACACCACATTTACATTATATTAAGTTATACAACACATATATACAGTCAAACCTTGTCAGCTCATCCCTGTTGGTCCAGGCTCTAAATTTGGTGAGAGGCAGGGTTGGTGAGCGAGCATAACGGAAGGAAATACATGGAAGGAAATCTGTTCTGTAGCATTTCATGGCGAGAGGCAGGGTTGCCGAGCTAACGAGGGGTGAGCTAACTGGGTTTTACTGTAGAAGGTAGTTAAATTTGTCATTAAAACATTGGAAATGTTTGTAGTTTTGTCAGTTCAGTCATCTCCAATTCCACCCTAGGACTCCCCATAGAACTCACATGATATCACCAACACTGGGAAGGTCAAGGCTGGCACATGTTTTCCCAAAGTCAAATGAAACTCCACAACATCTTTTGAATTTGTGTTCCCAGCTGGCAATGGGTGTTGCAGGACTGGGGATTAAACTCGGCCATCCACCAGAACTAGGCCCAACTACTTGGTAGCAAAGTTGGTTTCACACTTATGTACATTGTAATGCTTTGTAATGCTTTGTAAACTTTATATATTTCAAAATGGCCACAAAAAGAAAGAGGAGGGATATGATATGGAATACTGGTGCAGAGCTAGAGATGGATGCTGTATTTCATGGGAGAATACCTACCTAATCAGATCAGACACACTGCTTCTACACTGAGAGATGAGTGAAAACTTCCCCATGTTATTAGCTG
The DNA here is from genome assembly GCA_037576955.1 of Lepidarchus adonis. Lineage (NCBI taxonomy): Eukaryota > Metazoa > Chordata > Actinopteri > Characiformes > Lepidarchidae > Lepidarchus > Lepidarchus adonis. The sequence goes on from JBBIGC010032768.1 coordinate 4,685, forward strand.
CAGCGTTACTGAATTGACCGATCTGAAGTAGAAGTTTATAATTTGACCCCTGGAAGCCTTTGCAGCTCTATAATGGTAGTGATGTTATATCGTATTGACCAGTGATAAAAAAATTTAATTTAACAATATCTTGCTGTACCGCAAATCCTTCACTGCAGAATTAAAGCTACAGCTCATTGTTTTTGCAAAAGAAAGTGGCAATTGTTCACTTTGAAGTGAATAAAAAACACCTGATATTGCTGTGAATCATGCATTTAAGTGCCTTGTGAGGATCGAGTGGGGAAAATGGATGGCGGGTGGTGAGCATACATTTGCTCCATCTGGTCGGCAGTAATGTGTGACATAAAATCACAAGTGCAAATGGGTTATTTTGGTGTGGAACAACGTGAAACCAAAAAGCATATAGGACAGTTTTCACAAAACCAGAATCCTTCCTCTCCCTACAAGCCTCCCAGCAGCACAAACAATGGCTGCAATATCAGAGAGCAATACCGGTGACGAAAGTGCATCCATCATTAGCAACAACGAAGCAGCACAGGTTACAAATGAATAACAACATATGTCTATCTGATTTTGAAGGATTTGAAGAAAGGTAAGCCTAATAATTTTAGCATTTAAGTGTTGCTAATTTTATACACTAGAATGCAATGTAATGTAGCAAAGAGCTGAAAAAGTTTGAGAGGCTGGATGCAGCACCATTTAAGTGAGAGAATATTGTCAGTGGTCTTTCTTTGCTTTGCGTTGCTTTTCAAACTGTTCATCTAAATTCAACTAATTATTTGGGGATGTTGTCTTTTTGTACTGAATTGTACTTTTATTGATTGTTTTTCATGGTTTCAGATAGGTCGGCCAATTTAAGCAATACACACCCAACACCAGGTTTACAAAATCAATGTATAAGCTGCGGCCTATTGTTGGGGAAATATAGTAACTATGCTTCCATTGGTAGTGTTATTGGTATTTTTTATTGGTTATTGTTATTGTATTGGTAATGTTATTTTCACTTAGACAATCAACAAGGGGGTGTTCCAGTTTTTGCATTTGGCTATACAATTTTTCCAAGAGCTATAACTAAATGAAAACATGCTGAAATTATTGTCTTTGGTTTACTGGTTTAACTCACTAGTTAATGAACAAACAAGCTGTGTCAGGTCATGATATGGCTCATTATTAACTCTGTATTGGATATTTTTAATATTATAACAACTCTATCAAAATGTAACTCTTCCTTTAATGGTATTGTTGGTGTGTGGTTATGTGGCGTAGCATTAGAGTTTGGCTCTAGGACAGGGGTGGGCAACTCCGGTCCTGGAGGGCCGGTGTCCAGCACAGATTGGTGATCTCCCTGCTCAAGCACAGCTGGTTCAACTCACCTGTTAATTGTCAGGTTTAGTGAGTGTGTTTGAGGTGGGGGAACTGCCAAATTGTGCAGGACATCGGCCCTCTAGGATCGGAATTGCCCACCCCTGCTCTAGGACACAGTCCCAACTTGTATTCGGCATTACCAGCCTGAAACAACGGTCTTTGTATAGTTACACTGATTCAAATCAGTACTGAAACATACCTGATGATGTTAGCTCTCTAGGCATCTCGGACTCCCTGCCAATCGAGTGAGAAGCCGCGCACATCTTTTGTAGTCTAGAAACAATAGAGGCATAAATAAAAAAAACATTCAGGGCAAGACGAGTCTGTTTTCTGTATTAAAGGTTTGAGGTTATCCTTTCAGCCCAAACATGTCAAGAAGTGCACACTAAGCATGTTGCATCTGAGACCGCTAGAAGGAATGGAAAAGCAAAACCAGATATCTCGTAGATGATCAGTTCAAAAAGGTGCATGACTTGAAAATGCCCGCGTTTTAGATTTTCCTCTTAACGCTTAGCAAACATGCCTGAAAAAAGCGAACAAGTGTGTATGTGTGTGTTACAGGGTCTGATGGTGGCGCAATGGACCCTCTATATTTTTTCCAAGGTGTTGGGTTTGAGAAAGGTGCTAAATATATGTACAGATGCATACAATTATTATTATTTTTATTATTATTATTATTATTATTATTTTTATTATTATTATTATTATTATTATTATTATTATTATTATTATTATTATCATTATTATTATTATTATTATTATTAGTAGTAGTAGTTGTAGTATGGTAATTATTATGATGAAAACTGTGATTATTTTATTTATTTATTATTATTATTATTATTATTATTATTATTATTATTATTATTATTGTTGTTGTTGTTGTTGTTGTTGTTATTGTTATTAAATATAGGGGCTTTTATGTGCCTTTGTTAATGGACAGTAATGTGAGCATACCTACACAGCACTATCACACATAAAACAAAAACTTTTTCAGTGGTGCTGGTGTTCTCCTAGTGTGAGCCATGTGGCAAAAATATATTATAATATTTTATTTTCTTGATGCTTCAGACACAATGCACCAGAAATGCTGCGTCTCTCTTACAGCGCAGCACTACATTCAGTCACGTGGACCAGTTTTTTGTTCTTAAGCTCCCAGTTTGTTTGGATTGAAATTTCTCAACAACTGGACACAACAGCTCAAATATCTCCTCTAATTAGAATCCTCTTGTCAAGCTCTTCTTGATAAAACATGCAGTTAACATGCAGCATAAAAATAATATAAATGTTTGATTTATAATTTGTGACAGGAATATGATACCTTAATTCACCCACCCCATCCAGACGGATATGTGTGTGTAGTCTCCAGTACTCACATGCAGGGATGGTGCAGTCTCTGGTATTGTGGTAGAGCCTGTAGACATGCTTTCTGCACTTTGGACTGAAGTATAGAGGCCCTGCAGAAAAGCAGAAAATGAGGCCATTGAGCTCAGCTGTTGTAACTTCATTTCTTAAATATGTTCTGCTGAATCAGTCACAAATGCTAATCAATTGCTTTTGATCAATTGTGAAATATTACAAACTGTGCTTCTGGTGTTTTATGTTTTAGACAAATATGTATGAGAGAATCCCCCCCCCTCTCTTCCTCTAATCCTCTGTCAGTTATTCTCTCTATGGCAGGTGAGACTTGGTGATCTACTGTGCATGGGAGCTTCGTTTCAACACATCTGGCTCTAATTTGGAGGAGCTCCTGAAGGCTTTGTTAGCTGGATCAGGTCTGTTAGACTGGAACTGAACACTCCAGGGTGGAAGATCATTGGGATCTGACTTCTGCAACCCTTCAATAACACCTCACTCTCATTCTTTTAGAAAAGAAAATTTGGTGAAATACACAGAAAATACAAATACAAATACAAATACTTCAGAAAAATGGAACAACATGATGTCAAAATGTAAAACTCACAGAAAAAATTATATATAATATTAATATTATATTGTAATCATGGATTTTTTTGGTATTTAATCATGTAATAATATGAGCATTTTAAAATATAATTTATATATAAAATATATAATTTATATATACTATATATAACAGTAAATTATTAATTTTACTTTATCACGTTTGGAACTATAGACACATTTATAAGATCCTGCTGGTGTGGGTTTCCCCTTTTTCAGCAGAGCTCACTAAAGCAAATGAGGGATAATAATTTGGCCTTGTGAAGAATCTGCTGAACAGGGCTTCATAACAACATGCTTGTTTAATCAGCAAACAAATCCCTTTTTTAATTTTTAATTTATTTACATAAACGGAGTTATCGATTTTAATTGAGCAGTCATGCCAGCCCTAACACAATGATACTGTAAAAAACAGAATGGGCTTCAGTGAAGAAGACCCATATTAACTGCTGTAAAAATCTTTAAACAAAATAAGTCACAGCTTGAAACCTCAGAAAGACATTCTTCCAGAACCTATGGGCATTTCTGAGGATTTTTTTTCAATCCCATTATTCCAAATTCCTACAGTAAAAATTAATTAGCGCATTGCAATGAGTAACTTGTAATAATTTACTGAGTTTTAAAAAGGTGATGTATATAAGACTACATGGTCAGTGTCCTACAATAATGAATTATGTCAGTAAAGCCTAGTTGTATTTTATAAGAAAGTTTTGAAAAAACAAATGACAGAAAAGGACATAATTGATATTTTGAATGATTTTGACATGGGTTTTTTTCTCAATCAATTTGCATGAGTTCTTCATTTAATCAAGCGTGTCATATAGAACTAAAAAGCTATTTAATAAATATAATAAATAATAGAATAATAGAATAAATATATAATATAATAAATATGAAAACATGGTTAAAAGTGTAGCACTGTTGTGTCATTTTATTACCTGGTGCTTTACTTGCTGACACACGTGTTGGGGAGTAGGTCCCTAAAAAAGGCAACTAATCAGACGCCACTATACCACTAATGTCCAGGATTAGTTTCTGCTCACCTGTTAAATGTTTTAAAAACTTCTCCTTCTTCCTGAGGTCCCTGGGGAAGATTTCTGCAAGGAGACAGGAAGAGTGGGTCAGTGGTCAAGTTGTATGCAATGCTGACCTCGAGGGAGCAATGACCTTCAAGACAAGAATTTAGGCCAGTCGCTTAGCTCCAAACATTTCTCAGCATGATCACAGTCTGCGAAGCTTGAGACCAGTAGATTTGCATGGAATTCAGCACCTGATCATATTCACGTTTGTCTGAGACCTGGAACTCTTCACATGTTTGAATCTGAACTGGTGTAAATGTCATTCCTTCAGCTGTGTAGAGGAAATTATTGTGTCCTACATTTTTTCAATCTAAACCACTTTCTGCAAGCTTTAACCTCAAGTTTGAGTAGTAGACCCACTTTAATAACACCACCATTCCATAGTCTGGAATCAGTGTTCCCAATATTATGAAACAAAACTAGTGTAAACAATCACTGTTTTGCTTTTTACACTGGATTTAAAAATGGCTAAAACACTAGAAAGGAAATAGAAATGAAGAGATGTGCCCAGTATAATGAGGAGAACCACAGATTATTCTAAAATGAAAGCTGCACAACATCAAGTTTAAGCAATTTCCTTAGGGACAATAAAGTTTTTCTGATTCTGATTAAGAAAGACCATCTCATTGACCAAATGATGATCAAATGTGTAGGCAAATAACTAGACAGAAATGAATGTTTATCATTTTATATCTCCCTCTTCTTCACAAAAATCCCAATCCTGAAAAATAAAAAAAAATGTTTATTGACCAGTAAAATTTGTTAGCAATGAATGGGGGTTTGCAAAATGCTCTTTTTTCTATCAGGTGGGGGATAGGGGATGATCTTGAAACCAAATAAACTTTTGTAGACAGGAGACACTAACCTTGCCAAAAGGGTTTTATAGTCAAAAAGCCCCTAAAACCAACCTCGCCTGAATGGAATGTTTATTTTTAATCATTTTGGACCATTTTTGCTGGTCTACAATTTCCAGTTTTTTTATTTCCATATGTGACTGCATCTTGTATGATGTAATAGGCAGCTCTTTTCGAATTTTTAAAAAAACAATGACAAAAAAATAGACACACACGGTTTGGTCCAATTTGCAAAATGAATGCAATACTACAACTTAACAATTAAGACAGAAGGAAATGTTGAAGCTTGCTCAGAAGCTTAACCCCTAAATCCCATATTGTTTAATGTATACTGTATAATGTTTTGGGCCCATATTCAGCTGGTATTGGCTCCAGCTTCCCTGCAACCCCAAATAGATAAGTGGTTTGGACAATGAATGAATGAGATATGGATCTGATATAGGACAAAAGTCTTTATATTTAGTTCTTTAGTTCTTTGAGTGTTTGGGTTTCTGAGCTGCCATGGTGCTCACTACTTATGAAGACACCTATCTAGGTAGAGCTGTTTGAACTGAAAAAAAAATCCTCATTAGAACAGAATGCACAACAAAGTATTAAAGATGCTGTAATGTATAGTTGTATGTAAACATTTTAACAACACAAGTCATACAAACGTTTGCTGGTTTATTAAGTAAAAACAAGTTAACATATCCTCTACAGATAATGCACAACTTCTGTTTATTGCTCAGTGTAATACATTGGAGAAGAAATAAAACATGGCATAACTTTTTCATGCCACATCCTTCTTGTTAAAAACAGCAAATGAACAGAAAAAGTGCATTCAAATGTGCAGATGTGTGTTTTCTATAGTGAATACTTAGACAATCAACAAGACATTATTTGTAAGAGGTTGGCCGAAATTTTGCATATAACCATACATATATTTTTTCACTTTGAAATGTTCTTCTAATTTTTATTTTCTGGAACGATAACACATATGTAATCCATGTTTATATGACCGTTTTCCAACTCCCTTAAAATTCAACTGTTATTTGTTTCTAGGTCTTTAACATCTATGTAAATGACCACTGTTCGGATTGGCTAGCCTTACTGGTACTTCATACACAATGCAATCTAGCTTGAAACATTCCTAAACCAACTCAAGTTAGTATGCTATTGTAATACCACAGACAACCTGTTTGCTGTAGAAAAATGAAAAAAATTTGCTGGTGTGGGGGTGTATATGTTTATGTAATACTTCTGTATATATTCCATAATGACTGAAAAATTATTTTATTAACATTTGAGCAGTTAGGCTCCATGTACCTTTGGTCATTTTTTGGCATAACGAAAAATATTGCCCTCAAATGTAGACTGGACAGATGGGAGAAGGGAATCTTGTGCCGTCCAGGTGGGAAAAAATCTGAGTAAAATATTAAACCAGAAAAACAGTGGGGGAGAAGGCTGTGATACAGAAGAAACTAAAAAAGCCACAGGTCTCTTGTTGAGAGCACCATGTCAATTTTCTGAGCAGAAATTCACATTTGAGCAAGCATTTTTCTTTTTTGAAATGTTGATGAAAGCAACATTAGAGTGTAAGCCTATTCAAAACCCACAGACAAGGATTTTCCATTTTCCATTCATCAAACCAGAAAACATAACACTGGATCCTCAATGTTATAGCTACAGGTTTTCATGTCTCCTATTGTTATTACTATTTCTACTATTATTATATTATGATTTTATAATAATCAGAACAAGGCCTTAACTACAGAAACAACACCTTTAGATATGCTAAGAGAGCAAAACAATAGAGTTGGAAAAGTGAAAAAAATATTTTATGACATTATACAACATTAAGTCTAATTTATCACAACAGCAGAAAAACAGTTAGCAAGTTAGCATCTTAACATTTTTAGAAAAATATACTAATGTTGACCCAGACACAGTATAACTTAGCTTACGGCCTATTATTAGTTCTGTCATTAAGCTGGTGTTCCACATAGATCCATGGCTATCAGAACAATCAGCCAATTACATCTGTAATTTATATACACTACAGTCTACAGCACTGACATACAATATACACCTGTAACTTATATACACTACAGTCTACAGCATGTATATACAACATACACCTGTAACTGATATACACTACAGTCTACAGCACTGATATACAATATACACCTGTAACTGATATACACTACAG
>JBBIGC010032779.1:0-12129 GCA_037576955.1 Lepidarchus adonis
TCTTCTTGACAATACTCCATAGATTCTCTATGGGGTTCAGGTCAGGGGAGTTTCCTGGCCAATCAAGCACAGTAACACCCTGGTCATTGAACCAGCTTTTGGTACCTTTGGCAGTGTGGACAGGTGGACTGTGGAAACTTCACACTTCTAGCAACATGACTTCTGTGCCTTTACATTCTTCCTCCGGACTCTGGAACCTTGATTTCCAAATTATATGCAAAATTTACATTCATACGAAAAGAGAATTTTGGCAACTGAGCAACAGTCCGGTGCTTTTTCTCCTTAGCCCAGGTAAGTCTCTGGTCCAGCAGTGGCTTGACACAAGGAATGTGATGTTTGTAGCGCATGTCTTGAATTCATTTGTGTGTAGTGGCTTGTGATGCGCTCAGCTCTAGCCTCAGTCCACTCCTTGTGAAGCTCCACCAAATTCTTGAATGGATTTTGCTTGACAATCCTCTCAAGGCTGCAGGTGTCCCTGTTGTTGGGACAACCAGCTTCTGTAGCAATGACCTTTTGTGGCTTACCCTTCTGTCAAGTCAGTAGTCTTCCCCATGATTGTGTAGTCTCCTGACACAGACTGACACCATTTAAAGGCTCGGGAAACCTTTGCAGGTGTTTTGAGTTAATTAGTTCATTTGAGTTCACTTTTTTACAACGTTAAAATTTTCTGAGAATTTTGGGTTTTATTGTCTGAAAGCCATAATCATTGCAATTCCAAGAAATAAAGACTTGACATATTTCACTCTGTGTAATGAATATATTTAATATATGGATCTCACTTTCTGAAAGGAATGTCAAGAATTTTTTAAACTACATTAAGATATTAATTTTTTTTTTAGATGTACCTGTATTTACCATAATATGGGAATAATCAGTGTGACATCAGCAGAGCCACCCTGCACTAATGGTGTACACATTGCGTGTACCTACCTGAATGTTTATTAATCCAACTTGTAACCAAGGTTAAGATACAATTTTGGAATAAATAATCAAATGGTATGACTCCCCTGCTGATATAACCTACAACTAAGAAATATAATAGCTCATAGTTATTTATATTTTGCATATGTGTAAATCTTGATGTAACTTTGAATTACATAAAACAAGGTCACTATATTTATTTATTTATTTTATTTCAAGCATTTTTAGAAAGGTATGAAATGACCATTTATACATATCTACTTACAGTGAAAGATAAAAGGGAATTCTTTTCAAACCATTGTCTTTTGTTTTCCACTTTATTAATATATGATGTTTCATATATTTTATCCTTATATAACTTTGTCTTTCTTTTTAGGAAGGAAAAAGCCTAAGCTGCAGATGCTGACATCAAGGCTGTTTGGGAAGATGAAGAGGAAGAGGAATGAAGGAGTGATGAAGCAAAGTCAGTCAGCCACTGACATCATGGAAGGCATTCAGAACTTGGAAGATGACTTTAGGTAAGAATCTATATCTGCTCTATGTTTATGTTGCACTTTAGGATGCGTCCTGTTGTATTTTGTAATGACAGAAATTTATGAATGTCAAATTTTGTTTAAAACTGTGGTCAGTTGTCAATTGTTTTTGGCCCATTATAACTGACAATCATTCTCTCCCCACAGCTGTTCCCAGAGCATGCTGGGATCCAGGGCATTATCACATGACAGTATTTTTCTGGCGGACCAGTGTCAGTCAGACCCTGAGCCACCAAGGGTTCTCTCTCAAGAGAACATCCATGGAAGAATCAGAGCATTGCAGGTCAGTGCAGTTACACACATCTGATATATTTTCTTGTATGCTCTGTATGCAGTAAAAATCTGAGAGAATTCTAATAAAAAGTTTTTTCCAAAGGAAAATTAATACTACAAAACATTTTTACTGTTATGTTTGATTAGATGAAGCTGCAGCAACAGAACATGCATCTAGGCCCACCTTTTCTGGTGTTGCCCATTAAACGCAATGAAGATGCTGGTGGAAGCTCAGAAGATGATGGACTTCCTCACAGCCCCCCTGAAATTTTGGGATTAGGCAAGAACATGCCATATAAGGTGACTGGCTTTACACACTGACTCCAATTTTCCTACAAGATTTTGCCATGAAACATGTTTTTCTATTTCATTTTGCACTAGTTTCCTATTTTACCTTAAACATCTTTCATTTCCAAGTCTTATGTAGCCCTCAATGACTTGTATAATGTATAGTTTGTGACCCACTGTGTCCAACTCTCATCTCCATTGCAATGCATTTCTAATGTGTAACTGTCATCCCATAGTTTGTCACTGAAACCTCCCCATTACCCTTGTAGTGTCTCATTCCTCCCAGGAACCACCGAACATTCAGTTTAGGTGGAACAGGAAGTGAGGAGGAAGAACAGGTACCATCACTTTTCACCTCTCTTATTCCTCTGACTTCATTGTACAGTATACTTACTGTTCCTACTATCTCAGTAGGAGCACAGAATACTAGGTTACCCAACTCTGTGCATATTTAGTTATCATATAACGCACTATTAAAAAAAATACTATCCCTTGAACTTTGCAGTCATGGGTACAATAAAGTAATTTACAGCTGTCACGGTTCCGCTGTTGTGTTTTGTCTCGTGTCTTTGTCACACCCTGGTCCACTTGTACATCATTGTGTTTTGTTATGTTACCAGGTGTTTTCTCTTTAGCATATACCCCTGCATTTCAGTCCTTTATCGGTTCTTATGACTGTGAATTGTAAATGTGTTTGTGATTGTGCTTTGTGAGATTTGTGCTTTTGTTAGTTGTAATGTTTTGCTACTTATTTATGTTTCCTTGTTCCACAAACTTGTTTTAAATTCCGTTATTGTTTATATTTTAAGCTTGCGTTTGCTTCCATCAGCCCTAGAACCTTACAAAAGTGAGGAAGCCTGTATGCACCAAGATCTGTGGGAGACATGAATGTTCTTATCCAACAGTATAGAAGTTTGTCTTCACTTTTAAATCTGTTCCATTTTTTGACATTAAAATAACCCAGCCCCATATGCTAAGAAGGTAGCCCACACACAAACTTGCAGCCATGTTTGATTGATTTATCATCCACCACGATAGTATCTTGTGACATCAGCCTGACAGCCAAGGTTCTGGTATGTTCTAAATTGCAGTAATTATTGCAATAAACTTATTTCTGTAATTCCTCTCACAGCCTTCAGCCCAGCCAGTTTCACCTCTGCCCATTAGCCATATACTGGCTCCTATCTCTCCCTCTGTGCCTGTGTCTGGGGTGGACTTCAGTACCCCTCCTCAGTTTGTTCCCTGCCTGGACAACTCAGCTGCCCGGCACCGGATGTCTATCAAGCCTCGAAATCAGAGAGCCAGTACTAAGAGCAGAAGACTCCCTATCTCTGTGAGTCACGCTGGTTTATTTTTCTTAATTCTTCTTCATAGCTAATACATTTGTTTATTTATTATTTATCATTATTTATTATAACAATTGCATGGTACACTTTAAAGCATATGTTGCCAACCCTAGTACTGAAATACCCCTTGCTTTGCAAATTGTTGTGCTTTCCTGTAGTTGCATGTGTGTTGGGAGCAGGTAAACATCTGAAAGTTGCAGAGGAAGATGTTACTCCAGGAAAACAGTTGTAAAACACTGATTGAAAGTAATGCTTGAACACGTAACATAGTTTAATATACTCCCTCAACTTTCTCACTGGACAGGCTGGATGCAGACCTCGGTCAGAGAGTATGAACAACCTAGAAAGGCCGCTCACTGAGAGTGAAGAAGAGGAAGGAGCTGCTGTTGCTAAGGAAATGACCCGTGTCCGTTCCTACTCCTCACAGATTATTAGGCCAGGGGAGGTGCTTACTGCTCCTCCATTTAAAATCCCTCTTTCTGCTTTACCCTTAAAATCTCTGGTGGGTGCTGGAGATGGTTATTGCAACCCTGCAATGAGTCAACCTGAAAGAAGCATCTCACCCTCTAGGATGTCCTTCCAGCACTCAGTCTTAAAGCAGCAGATGCCAACAAGAGAATCAGCTGCCAGCCAGAAATCTGAGGCTGCCACCACATCTATAGGAACTAAGCACACTCTTATCTCAGCTGTGCCAACTAGTAGTAAAAGGAGTGGAGACCAGAAAGAGAGTCCATTTAGCTCCCAGCTGAAAAATAGCCAGGAGAGTGCAGTGTCAACCATAAGCTCAAAGTCACATATCTGCTCTGTAGAGTCTGGGGAGAATCAACCTGTAAGTGAAAAAGTGTGCATTACCTTGTTGAGTCATGACAAGAAAGAGGTCAAGGATATATTACATGAAGGTCTTCCTAGAGGTCAGGCTTTGGTGTTCCCACAAGCTGGTGGAGTGGCACTAAGACCACCATCACTGCGAAGAAATACATCTCCCTTAGACGATAAGGTTGTTGGGAGGAACCTGAAGCAGATCTCTACAGCATCACTCCTTACTCAGGGGGACCAACTACATAAGGAATCCACAGGTCAGCAAAGGCCCATTTCTGGGTCCTTCCATTTTTCTGCCTCTTCAGGCAAAAGTCATGAGCGGCAAAGAACTGGGAGTTTTACCGGAGTGGTGGATCAAGCAGGTGCAAACAGGGAGCCTGTACCCACACCTTTATTGGTAACAAACCTTAAAACACAGGACAAACTCAGTACTACACAAATAAAGAGAGTAGTGAAGGACCCTCTGTCTATCACAGAGCCACAGAGAAATGAGAGAGCTGCTAGCACTTCAGCAATGACAACCAAGCTGAGAGATTCCACACCGATCCTCTCTGCTGGCAGAGATCGAGGAGACAGACGGGCAAGTGAAATGCAGGAAACAGGTGTTGAGGCTACAGAAGAGGATGTTCAGGAGGGAGTTGAGGAGGCAGACGAGGCAAGTGAGGACCTAAAAGGAAACGAGGAGACAAAAGGAGAAGAAGAAAGGAGTGCATTTGGGGTGAAGCTGCGCACAACATCACTTTCTCTGAAGCTACGCACAGACAAGGCCCAGTCAGATCTCAGACCAAAGCAGCATAATACTGAGGTCAGCACTGTCAACCCAGCTTGGCTGATGGAGTCTAGTGCCCCAGCAGGTCAGAATGGCAGCAGCGTGGGACCTGTAAAGGAAAATATGACTGCTACAGCATCAAGAAAGTCTCCGATCCATATTTCTGAGGCTCTTGTCTCTGCCCAGGTCTCTAGCTCTCCACCTCAAAGTGCCAGCAGAGACAAAGACAGAATTGCTCCCATTAGATTGGATGGTAAGTGTCTGTGTCTGTTTTTTAACTCCTTTAAAACAACTGTATAAGTGTCAGTTCTGTGTTGTCTTCAGATGAAAACACAGACTAATGCGACCAAACTACATGAACACAAAAAGCTACCTCTCCAAGATAATGAATCATTCAAGAAAGCAATCGGTGCCATTTTCTTGGTGTGAGTCAAACCTTTCGTAAAGCCATTGGTTTCAACAAACTGTGTCCTTCAGTTCACATATTAGACTTTGCCCCCTCACTGTTTACAGTCTTGCTGTTAGCCCATACTCAACAAAACAAACAAGCTGCTGATAATAGAGAGTTTTCCAGTTGAACTTTCTGTTGTTTCATTGAGTAATAGTATTCCATGTCCCCAAAAGTGACATGCTTTATTATTCTGACTTCTTCAATCAGAAATGGCAAGAAACATTTAAGTACACAACTTGTCAAAACATTTGTGGACACCTGACCATCATTCTTACTGAATTCTCATTCCAACCTCATCCCATTTGTAACCTCTACTCTTTTGGTAATGCTGTCCATAAGACTGTGGTGTCTGTAGAAATGTATGCTTGTTTAGTCATAAGAGCATTTGTGTGTTCAGATTTCTTTTGCAACTGATGTTCCAGTTCATACTCTTTAAAAGATGCATTTATTAGCACTGCCTCATGATCAGGGACACTGAAGATTTGGTGGCTCAAATATAAATATATAAAAATCTAAAATGTCTTCGGTGCTTCACATTACTTTTAATTGGAAGAAAGCTCAAACCCTGAAAACAGTCCCAGACCATTATCCCTCATCCACTTAAATTTACTGGGGTCACAATCAATTCTGGTAGGTAATGTTTTCCTGGCATTTGCCAAACCCAGAATCACTCATCAACCTGTCAGATGAAGTGTGGTTTATTGTTAAAAAAAAAACATGTTGCTGTTGTTCCCGTTTCCATGTTAGCACAACTCTGACTAATGTTTAGCACCGTGCATAGTAACTTAAGACCTGGCTATGGAAATACAATTCATGAAGCTCCCAATCCACAATTCTCATGCTGATGTTGCTTCCAGAAGCAGTTTAGAACTCTGTAGTGAGTGCTGCAGCAGAGAATAGGCAATTAGATGCACTATGCATTCCCCACACTGTAAGTTTGCCTGTTCTTCTTTTTTGTGGCTGGGCAATTATTACTTTAGATGCTTTCATTTCTCAAAAATCACACTTACAGTTGACTGGGGCAGATGTAGCATATACATTTAAAGAACTGACCAGGACAGACATAGACATTAAATTATAGTTTATAGCAAATATTTTCATTTATGTGCACTAACAGTATGCCTGAACATTTATTACAGAATTGGGGATCCCAGCTCAGCCCTCATCTTCACTTATTAAAGGCACTGTACATTCAGTCCCTAAAGAGAGCACACAAGTATCATTGAACGTTAAAGAGGTGACACAAACGTGCTCAGTGGAGAATATCCCTATTTCCTCAGCTGTTAAAGAACCACAGGAGACTTCCTCAGAGCTGTCATGGATGAGTATGGCCAGAGAAAAGACCAGGAGCCTCCAGCAGCTGTTTACAAGCAGATTGCCTGACTTTGCTAGTCTGCAGACAACCACGCGATCAACAAATGTGTCTTCTGCACCACCCCAAACTCAGATATCTCCTTTACAGCCCAGCTCAGGACCCACAAAGCCCTTATATCAATCCTCAGCCATGCAACCCCCTGCCAGGCTGCTACAGACTACTTCTACTCAACCACAAATCACACAAGTCACTGTAGGGACAACACATTCAGCTCAACCCCCGGGCATGCAGTCTTCTATCAGACTGGTTGAGCCAAGTACGGGTCAATCAGGGGTAGCGGATTTCTCCATAAAGCAAAGTCTTTCAACCATTAATGAGGCACAAACGCCACAGCTTAGTGTAAGAACAGGACAATCATCTGCAGCTACTTCAGCAACCACACACTCTGCTACAAAACCAGTGCAGATAGCAGCAGTATACCAATCAACCGTCCATTTCAACGCTCAAACAGCTGAACAGCAGTTATCCCAGCCACAAGCCCAGGCACAATCTACCACACAATCTAACCTGCACTTAACTCAAACCACTTACCTAAATCTGTCAAGCCCGAAATTAACACCTCATCAAATGTCTCAAGGAACACACTCTGTACTCTCACAGCCCAGGCCCCAGACTGGTGAAGATGTCTCCTCCAAATCTTTAGGTACAGATAACTGTACAGCAGTGCACCAAGGGAAAGGTACAATGCCGCGTGCAGGAGGGCTGGGGAGCAAAGCTTTAGTCACTGAACGATGGGAGAACCAAGCACCTCATGCAGCCAAGGTGACAACTTTTGCTTTGTTCTCTTTGTTGATGAGTTTTTGTGTTTAAAATATAAATTCAATACATAAAACTGCTGTCATATCAAATAGTCCATGCTCATTAAAAATGTCTTTTAGATGCTGTTTAGATTTTGCAAGCATTTCTTGATGTATGAATAAAAATCTATCTTACAATAATTGACTTATCATGGAAAAACAGATTTTCTTTGTGTGTATATATATATATATAACATTTTTAAAGGAGACTATAAAGATTGTTGTCATTTTAAAATGTACTGTTGGTTCACCAGAATAAAAAACAAACATAATGAAACTGCAAATACTGTCACCAAAACACAAACGTGTTTACATATGTCCTTCAATTTGGTAATTAACTTAATTTTGGATTTTGAAGGTATAATACTAGCCCATTAGAAATTTACATACATCAATACATCAAAGACAGAGTTACAAATAAGTCAATTTAATGAAAGTGTAAAAAGCAATAAAGTGATAATGGAAAATGCATTATTATGCATAAAACCATACAAATGTTATAAGTAGACTTCAGGGGAAAACAGAGTGCAAGAAAAATGAAGGATTTAATATTAAGAATGCTTTTCTTTGTTTTAGAGATAAAAGGTTTTGTTATGACAGCACCAATGTGATATTTTTGTTTGTAATGGACATATTTTTGCTTGTAGTTTATGACCTTTATATTCTTTATGTTTGTATGTTAATAGGTAGGAGACCAGAAATCTACACCAGAATCGCAACCTCCTTCTCAATCTCCGGCTACATTCAGAACCATGTCTAGCCTGAGCAAAGTCACAGGTACAGAACCCCTTCCCACATCTCACACATACACACATACACACTTATACCGGTATATATGTGTATTTAGTATATATGTCGGAACTCATGTTCTTAAACAATTTTATCTCAAGAATTCTGCTTCTGTATGTTCATACCTGACTTTACAACTACCTCAGAATCAGCAGCTTCATCTGGTTCCATGAGGCTGGAAAGAGAGGACAAATGGCAGAAGAAAACAGTTCCACCATCATCACCACCTTCATCATCATCATCACTACCACCACCATCTCTCCAGTCCATCAGTGATAGTGGACAGCCTTCCTGGATGGAGCTGGCAAAGAGGAAATCTCTTGCCTGGAGTGACAAGACTATGGACTGAGACCCAGAGAGAGACATAAAGGAAGGAATATTTCATTATGAGTTGACTAGTATACAAAGAATACATGTTTTTGCAGGTGGTCCAGTGAGAGAGAGTGAAAGGAATGTGAATATCTATATTAAGGGCCTTATACCTCCATAAAACACACAGTTATTTCCTTTTATAATAGGTTCTCAGGTTTACACATTATAATTTGGGGTAATAATTCTTTATTATAAAAAGTACTTCTGACGTGTTGATTCAGCAGAGCTTTAGTTCAACATAAACAGATTGTATCTATAATGAATTAAGAGTTAAGTCATATTTTGGATCATAAAATTATATTTAGCTATTATTATAGGCAAGGAGATGAATTTGTTGTTGAGTGAAATGAAATATAAAAAAATCTGAACGGTTATGCAAAGGATTTGTATTATAGTAGCTGTTGTATAATAAAGTTCATTTTAAACACACTTCATTTGTGTGTGTGTGTGTGTGTGTGTGTGTGTGTGTGTGTGTGCGTGCGTGCGTGCGTGCGTGCGTGCGTGCGCGTGTGCGTGTGTGTGTGTGTGTGTTCACAAAGGTATAAACATGAGAAAAGGTGTATTTATTCTGAAGTGTAATACGACCCCAAATCATATTATTTCTCCTCTGTGCTTACTGCTACGATTGTGTGTGTGTGTGTGTGTGTGTTCTGTCATTTGTTTGGTGTAGGGCTGTGATTGGCCACAGGAGGGAACTCGATAGAGTAAATGCCACTGAAGTTACACCTGAGCACCAACACTTACCTCTGACACAAGCAGGAAGTCACTGCTCTACACCAAGCAAGCACCATTAGTTCATGTAAAAAAAAAAAAGAATGTTCAGGATAATATTGATAAATGCAAAAAACCCAACAACTTTAACCTGCTGGTTGCAAAGGGACTTGACTCTGTTTGGCAGAACAATATTAACCAAAATTGAATCCCTATCTAGGTTGATCTACCCAGCATTCTCCCTGGCACTTTCACCTCTGCCTGTTAAAGAAATTCATCAAATTAACTTTAATTTCATTTGGAAAAATAGACATAACTATATTAGAAAAAGTTATTTGATAAAGAACTATGAAGATAGTGGTATAAAATTAATAGATTTTGATATTATGAATGGAATGCTAAAGATTAATTGGCTCCAATCCTTTCTTAAAAATTGAAAGGAAATATGGCTCTCATTATTATGTGTTTAGTAAAATTGCCTGAATTTAGTTAATTCTGGTATGTGATTTTTAAATATCCAAATTACCTATCAAGCTTTCCAAATTTCATCAACAGATACTATTATATTGGAAATGTGGAACACCACTGTGGAATAATAGAGTTATTTTGAGCAGAGATCGGTTTGTGGATGATTGGATGGCTAAACATATTTGGTCAGTAATACATATCATGAATTATGATGGTAACATACTTGAACTGGTGGATTTAATGTTAAATATGGTATTAATTGTTCTAAGGAGTTATATAACAAAATTATAAAGAATAGTTCAAGTTCTGTTTATTGTCATATGTATGTTAACATTGGGTTAACCATACGATGAAATGTGTTGGACAAGTAGAACCAGTAATCTCAGCATATGATCAAAGAACCAAACAAGCAAACAAACAGAAGCAAGAAAGTAAGAGTAAAATATATAAATATAGCATGTACAATACAAATACAAATAAACAGGGTAAGGTGCGATGTTCAAAAGTGTAAAAAAGTGACCAGTGAACAGCAATATTGCACATTGAAAGGCAAGAGAATCACAGTGTATGACAGTGTGTGGTGGTACTGTATACCAATAGCTCTTATTCAATCAATTAGGAACAACTTTTTGAACATCACAACACCGAAGTTCACAAAATATAATTGGATGGGTTAGACCTTGTAGATTGTAAATGTAACAACATGTTTCTACGGCAATATTTTGTAAAGACCCTTTACCCAGGTGTAGTTAAAAGCACACTTACCTTCAAAACTTTTATGATATGGCTGATATCTCAAAAATTCAAACCAAGTACTTAAAGTTCCCAATCTACCTAAATGCAAAGAAGTTCAGTTCAAGATGCTGCATAATATTCATTTCAATTGCAGGTGGAATGTTGTTATATTTGCATAACGAACATGGAAATAACAGAACATATATTCTATGAGTGTAAGACAGTTAAGAATGTATGGAAATCCTTACACCAGGTGGTCATGTCCAATTCCACGAACACAGAACTCTGGTCCAGGCAAAATATCCAATTCGGTATTACCCTTAAAGATAAAAAATGAATTCTTAGTGAACAATTTGATAATATTGACTTAATACTTTATGCATAAATGTAGATTAGCTGATGTGGATGAGCTTGAAGAATGAACTTGTGATGTGTAGACAATGTGGATGGCCTTGAAGTATGAACTTGTGATGTGTAGACAATGAAAATATATAATGCCCAAGCAAAAAAAATTGTAATTGTAATTACCTCTTGCATTTATTTTCTTTGTTTATTTTTATATGATTTTAATTTGTCTGACATTAATTAAAATAACTTTTATATAAGTTGACAGGTCAGCTATAGACACTTAGACTTAAAAGGAGATGCAAAAAATCTGTATAAGGTTTTTTTGAATGCCAATTTGAGTTTGTTGTAAATTTTCTGTTTCTTTAATAAAGCATTAAAAAAACATTAGTTTATGCTGTTTGCCTGTAGTACTTGGAAAATGTAGGGGACCAACACCTCTTCTTTTTGTCTTCTTTTGTGTATGAAAATATATTCGCTCTTGTGTTTTTTGTTTTTTTTATATTTAGGTTTAGATAGTTGTAATTGTTGTTTTATTTACTCTTTTGACACAGGTTTGACCCTGAATATTATTGCCATTATAATGATGTGGATTTATAGACACAGTACCTGTGCTTAACTGGCCTGCCAGCAGTCCATACTTGTCTCCTATTGAAAATGTATAGAGCTTCATGAAGAGGAGAATCAAACAACAGCAAAACTACTGAGCAGCTTAAATCTTCAATCAAAGAATTTCCTAATTAATTGTATGAATTATTACGGTATTAAAAACTTTTTGAGGTCCTCAAACTCCTCCTTGTTTGGAGCCATGATACACATTTGCACATGTAATGCATGTGTGATCTGGCATTGATGGATCCTTATTCTTTAAATAATTCAGGGTCCCTGTTACATGATTGTCATCATGGTGATCGAAAACACCAGACTCTCATTTTACCATTATAATAATCTTAAGGATTTGCTTACTTTTTCCAAATGTAATATTTTGGTTTGTGCTGTGTAAATAGGTTTTTGCTGTATACTTCGTAACTTTGTAGATGTACAAAGATGATGATGATTAGATGATGGTTTATGTCACATTCTTATTACTTTAAATGGTTCAGAATTTGTCTAACTCCACTGTAAATACTATATATA
>JBBIGC010032800.1:0-12128 GCA_037576955.1 Lepidarchus adonis
GTGTGTGTGTGTGTGTGTGTGTGTGTGTGTGTGTGTGTGTGTGTGTGTGTGTGTGTGTGTGTGTGTGTGTGTAGATTACCAGGGCTCCATTGGGAGTTAAAGCAGAGCAGTGTGAGAGAGGCACAAGGATTAGAGACCCAGAGAGGATGAAATATCACTCAAGGCCAGAGTGCTACACACTCTCGCTCTCCCTTTTTCTCATGAGATATCTATCTGTCTTTTAAAATTCAATTCTTACCTCCTATTATTGACATGGCTACCTGGCACACAGTGTTTATGATCAGCATCTTTCTAGGCACCTCATGCACCACACTGAAATGATCAACATGCATATTGCCTGTAGATTCAGTTACTCTCTCAGAAGCTGAGATTTATTGCTGCTGTTGCAAATTGTTGCTGTAGAATCAAAACCTTGTATCTCTGTTTTTTGTGATGTTTTACATTTTTACTGAATTTTGAAAACACCACTTGATGTTCACCAACATTTTATGATGAATTGACAAACAGAAAGATAAATCATATACAAAAAGCATGTTACATTCACCTCCATTACTGTCAGGGGAACATTTTAGGCATTAAGTTCCGTGATGTGATGTGATGTGATGTGATGTGATGTGCCTGAGTGTAAGGATCTGAGCCATGTTGACAAGGGTCTTATTGTAAGGGTTACCCGACAGAGTCAGAGCATCTCCAGAACAGCAGGTCTTGTGCAGTGTTCCAGATCTGCAGTAGCCGTTACCTACCAAAAGTGAATCAGCCATAGGGTCATGAGCACCCAAGCCTCACTGCTGCATGTGGAGAGGGAAAGTCAAGCCCATCTGATATAATGCTGTTAATTCTGCCAGTGACCGAAAGGTATAAGAACACTCAATGCACCACAGACTGGCTGCATGAAGGGGAGACACACCTACTTGACAGGTGGTCATAATGTTATGGCTTATTAGTGTTATGTTATCAGAAAAGTTACATAAATGTTTAGTAAAAGATCTAAGAAATCATTTCCTCATTAGCATCTAATGTAGCACTAAATAGCTCCAGCATTTAACCTTAGCTCATCTGAAAGGGCAGCCTTTCTACTTCAAACATTCAGGTGCATAAGAATTCCCAGCTTTAATCTAAAAATGTTCATTTATTTTCTAAAATTACGTAGAGTTGCATACAAAAGTTTGGGTACCACTTGCCAAATAGCACTTTTGTTGATTTTCTATATGATTTTCTATATGCAAATATGCCGTACAGAAAATATACTTTTTTAAAACACTTTAATGCAAAATGTCTACTGGAAAGTATTTATACATGTAAACACAACATATGTCCATTCAAAGGTACAGTTTGTATTTTAATGTTTGTTTTTGAAATACTTTAAATGCAAATAAATAGAAATTGTGCACTAAAATCTTGTCTGTTCTCTGTGTAGGACGTAGCATGTTCCTCTCACTTAGAAAATTCGACTAAATAAATTTGATCAGGAGTGTTTAAACTTGTGACCGACAAAGTCTGCACTTTCAATGTAGTAAATGAATGATATATTAATTTTTTATACATCGTTTTTTTCTAAGAGATGCTATTTTTGTCTGGAAAATGAATCCTCAGAAAAGTGCTTTATAAAGAACTTAATAAAGCTACAAAGGCAAGAAAAGCATTACAGTAAATGATTGAATTTAACATTGTAAGGACCTTCTGGACAAAGATTATGCTTAGGCTTCCACTAAATTACACAACAAATGGCTCATCTCCAAGGAACATCTTTTTTTAGGGCAAGGCTATAGGCTGGAGGACCTGAATAACAGCCTTCAAACGCTGCAGCAGGCTGATGACTAACGCAGCCCTAATGTAGTTTGCCTTTGAGAGTCATCGTATTGAACTGGGAGATGAATCATACCACAGTGTCAGAAGTGCTGGATTAAAAACAGTTGATGAACTGGAGGTTCAGGCAGCTCCATGATGTCACATATTTTGTAGTGATGCTGTGTATCCCCTCCCTGTTTTTGTTTTTTTATCGGGGAAAAACTGGAGATCATTCTGTTTCACTGATGAAACGTCTCTCGTGGTTCTAAATTTGTTCACTTCTAAACCATTTTTCTCCTATGTAAAAACTAGTATCGGGTCTTCCTGCCTTCTTCAGTGATGTTCTGAGAATTAGAAAGAGTGCAATGGTAAGCGATGATTGTTAGAGCTCAATGAGAAATTAGCAGTGTTTAAATGCCAAGCAAACAGCATTGAACATGAACACCTTGCACAGGTCCATGAACACCTTCTGTAGGTCCACCTCATGCTGCCAAAAGATGACCCATCCAGGCACAGACTCCACAAGATGGAATTGGCATCTTCATGGAGTGGAACAGTAGGACTGAGATCTGGGGGACTAAATCAACATCTTATGTAATGTGCAGCAAAGTACTATAGGTTCAAAGCCCAGTTGTAGAGGAATGGTGAGCATACATTTAGCAGGGTGAGCTATAGGGGCAGACAAGTAAAGGAAACCGCAGAGCAGATTTGACAACTGAACTTCTGAAAATAACAACAATAAAAAAGAAACTCAAAAGAAATTAAAAATTAGAAAAAACAGGAAAAAAGACATGAACAAGAAGGAAAAGCTGGACGAAGGAACCAAAGAAAAGAGAAGGAGAAATCAATGGTTGGAGATTCTCAGGATGGAGCAACTGGTGTCTGTGGATAGAAGGTTTAAGAGTTAAGGTGATTAGAATGTCCAGCACCTGGGATCAATCAGGACGGCAGGTACCTGGGCAGGTGAGTACCCCGTCTGGTGGTGAGACAGAGGCATAGTCCATGAACATTACATCTTAAACTTTTGGTCATGTTTCTAAGACCTCCTCTACAACAATTACTGCAGTGTGGCACATTGTCCTACTGAGAGAGGACACTGTCATTAGGGAATACAATGTTCTGGTAGGTGGTTTATATCAAAGTAAATTCCACATGAGTGCCAGGACCCAAGGTTTCCCAACAGAACATTTCCCAGGGCTCACAATCTTCCCAGTGCATTCTCTTGCCATTTCTTCTCTAGATAAGGGTGCGCCTGGGGGTCCACATGATGTAAAAAAATAATTCATCACACTACCTTCTTCAGGTGCTCCATGGTCCAGTTCCAGTGCTGCAGTTGCTCCATAGTTCAGTTACTCCATGGTCCAGCATGTCCATAATGCTGTAGCTAGTCAGTTTCCATCAGTCTTCTCCAATTTATGTGAAAACATTATTAATTATTTTATCACTTCCTCCTCAGTGGATAATCTTCAGTCCAGCTCATGGGTCTAAACCAATTAGAGAACTCACTTTGTGATATCCACCTAGATAAGAGAGAAAATCCTTAACTAAATGTTAACTAAATGACAATTCTCTCATGAAGTTTGGCACAAAGTGATAAGGCATTGGTGGATCCCCTCACCTGTTACCAGTTCATCTGTTCATTGTGCAATGTATAAAAAGTTTAAAAAGTTTATTTAGCTTTATTCTTACTTTCAGTTAAATTAGGCTTCAAAAGAATTTACATCTGACAACTTCTCTGTAATTGACGCACAGGCAGACAAGGTACCTAACTTCAGTACTTAAGTGAAAGTACAGACCACTAGTCAAATGTTACTCCAATACAAGTGAAATTCATATATTCAAATTTGACTTAAGTGAAAGTACTGATCTGGAGTTTTGCAGCTCATGCGAGTGATGCTTGTTACAAAAGGTCTGACTGGCAGTACTGTCAATCAACTGCCAAACTCCACAGTGGGGATGGGTGTTTGGCTAACACCCTTTTTTAAATTATATGCGATCTACCCCACACTTCCTGTACTGTAGTGTATTTGGGGGCTCACAGTTCACTCGTCTTTTACATTGTGCTCACGTTCCCCCCAGTCAACTCACTCACTGAAAGTAACGAGTAACGAGAACCTTGACAGAAAAGTAACAAAGTAAAAAGTATGTTTTTGTCTTTCATGTTTGGTGAAGTAAAAGTAAAAAGTTTCACAAAAAAGACAACTCAAGTAAAGTACAGACACTCAAAAACTGTTCTCAGCTTGTTTGGGATAAAGTGCAACATGGCAGTGCTTTCCTTATGTCTTTACCAACATTGGCTCTTGTTATGGAGAGGTGGGACTTTCTGTACTACAGCTACCTAGTAAACTAATAAGTTATAACATCTCCAATTGGGTCCAGCTACAGCAAGCCTAACTAAAGGGAGAACTTGCTTAGCTGTGTAAACTAAAAATAAAAAACTGAATCAAATGGCTATACCTGCAATGTTTAAAATACAACCATGACGATTAAACAAAAATGAACAATTACAGACAAGTGTTTTCCAAACATTTTTAGTTCCATAGAGAGTAAACAGAACAGAGAGAACAAGCAAGGAAAGAGACTAATCTGTTTCTGCACCATCACTTTTGGTGCTGCTGCCACTGCTTTCTCTGGCACTGAGGACATGTTCTTTTTAGGGCTTAATAACACTGTAATTGGGTCAGTCATCAATGTGCATAAACCATTGAGGAGACTTCTTCACTCACCTGTGAAGAATATTCTGACAAAATTGCTGCAAGGAGTAGAATTGTGTTCGAGTCTCTAGAGGCTTCAAAGGCTTTAAAAGGGGTCAACTACGTCCTCTTGGACAACGAGGGTGATGAGGAGACTGCTCTAAAAACGACACCTGGACAGGCCCCTAATGCTTATTTCACTCTGTACAAAAGGCCACATCACTCAAGGACACAGTGCAAGTGACAGCATGTGTGACTGTGTCTGTCTGTCTGACAGGGCTTATTAGGAAGACAAATGCCTGCTGTCATGGGTTTGACCTTTGACCAAAGAGCTGATTGCTCAGTGCAACAGTGGAAGAAGATCATTTAAATGAAGGCCAAAGCACATGTAACACAAGAATGAAAGAAGAAGCAGAAGAAGTAGGCAATTGAAGCATACAGTATACTGTAGGCACCCAGGAAGAATTAGCAGCAACTAAGGTTGATCATCATCTCCTGCGAACTTCCACATACTCAGAGCATCCCATGCAGTGGCACAGGTTCCATTTCTGACCAATCAGATTATGTATTATAGCCATTATCGTATTATACCCATCGATTTCGGTTTAATCCAAAATCCAAAAACAGAGTCAAAAACAGGCAGGGGTCGAAATATCCAGTGGTCAGAACAACAATATGAACGCTTGGTATGTTTGTGGGCAAAGCAATACTTCACAACAATACTTCACTTGACTTCCTCTTTTAAACCTAAAATTCAGGTGAATCTGATCTGGTTACTCGTGGTTGGTGTTGAGACCTGGACTGGAGTGCTGGACCTGGAGGTATCACCTCCTGCTCTTCTAAATCCAAGTGTTAATTCCAGAACCTTCCAAAAGTAGTATTGAATAGAATAGAATAAGTTAAAATAAAGTAAAATAATTATTAGAAATAAGATTTAAAAATATCTAATAAAGTAAAAGAAAAAAAGAATGAATTCAAATAAAAATAAATCATATAAATTAAGTTAAATAGAATGAATAAATAAATAATCACAGAGTAGCAGGCAAGTAACGCAGTAGAAGGCAATAGTGACTTGAACTGTATGTTAGTAGTATGTGACAAAAATCCATTTTTCTCATATTTAATTTTCCCCTATTGTTATAATATTTGTGTGATGTAACTATGGTAGAAATGAACAATATAAAAATAGTGATATTAACTGTTCCATACAATGATCTCATCTGAATATTTCCATGTAATACTGTAAGACACTGAGCTGTTGGACCAAGGACAGAAAATTACAATGTTTGATTTTCAAGTAATTTTTCCTGTGCTAAAACACTGACTTTCTACTGGCTTTGGTGCTCAAAAAATCAGGCTTTCATTTCCTCTGTGTGCATATCTCTGATAGCATACATCATTATTGCTTTTAGAAACAGAGTTGTGAGAAAGAGTAATTCAGAGACCTTTAGCCAAAAAACATTCATTGTTATTCATTCTGTTTGAAACCCAGACTCACACACACACATTGAATACTGTCACACAGTATAACCATTTTCAACCCTTTCTGTATACCTTTAAAATAATCACAGGGTGCTCTGGTTTCCTCCCACAGTCCCAAGGCTTGTGGTTTATATTGACTGGCTGCTCTAATTGGGTCAGCCTCCTGTCCATGGTGAACCCTCCAGCTTTCCTGCGACTCGAAATGAATTAATGTTTTTCCCAAAGGCAAAAATGAACAATGTAATTAAAAATACAAATCAAATTTTTATTAAAGACTAAATTTGGTCAGAGAAATCACTGGAAATCTTTTCTTTGTACTTTTGTCATTTTTAATAAATAAAAGTCCAGAAAGATAATACATCATAGATTTTTGTCTGTATTATATTTTACACCCCAACTTTACCAGAAATGTGGTTTGTATATTTTTCTATTGTTTTCAGAATTACAAGGATGTCGAGGTGAAATAAGATTATTGCAACGTGCATGCTAACACTGCTGTACAATGAACTAACAACATAACATGCCTTAAGCACATACAAACTTAGTCAGGTATTGTAGTTAAATTAGCAACAGTGGCCTAAACTTTAAACAGTTGTAGTTATATAACAGCACAAGAGTAATAACAGACTTAATTTCATTCAACATCACTTTGAGCTTGTTAAAAGCATGTAGTACTATTCATATTTCAGCTCCTGTATGACTTTCAGAGGATCCATATACATTGTATATACATATAGTGACCATAAACTGGTTTTCAGAAAAGGACATTGGTGGCAAGATAGTGGCATGGGTCAGCCTCCAGAAAGCAAATGTGGACTTGAAATAGTCAAACCTTTGAGAAATCACAATTCAAAATAAGTGTCATGGTTCCTCTGTCTGATTGTGTTTGTCACTCCCTGGTCCTCCTCTTTTGTGTCTCCTTATGTCATCCAGGTGTTCCTAGTTCCTGTTAGTGTTTGTAGCCCTGTGTTTCAGTTCCTGGTTGTCGTTTATTGTGTTTGAGTTGTGAATGTGACTGTGATACTTGTGCCTTGTGAATCCTGAGTAGTGTCTATGGAAGCTCTTGTTCCTGTGTTATTTGCAACATTAAATCATGTTTTTTTTGTGTTTAAAATCTTACTTTACTTACTTACTTCCTCACCTCAAATCCTTATAATAAGGACATATACTGGAAAAAGAAGACATATTGTCACTTCAACACACAACAAAATATATTGTTTGGACAAACTGAGGTGATTATAAATTGATGCTGACTACAGAATGACGAACTACGAGTGATCATACATCCTACATTTTTTTATGTAAGCTCTTTTTCTCCATTTCACTATGTAGTCAGTGGTGGATTGTCACTTGTTCCATTAAAATCAGTTGGGAAGTTGCATTGCCTGCAGTCTTTTGAAACATAGTAAGTATTTCTGAAGCTCATTTAAAAGCAAATAAATAAATAAGTAAAATAAATGCCACAAAGATTTTCACACAACAACTGCTTGTAACCCACAAGTCAGTGAAGGAAAGAGGAGGTGGTCCGTGGAGATAAATATATATATCCACACCAGAAAAGCACTGCTGCCTCAGGGTTCCACTGAATGAGAGCTTCGTGAATCAGAATGAAATACTGTGCTACCTCATCTGTTTTTCAGAGCCAGTTCCACTAATAAAAATCCTTACTTTCACCTCATTTCACTCCCTGAGTGAAATCTTCTACCACAGCCTTCCTTATATTCCACCCACACAACCACAGAGGAAACTAAGAAAAGAAGAGAGAGAAATTAGCTAGTAAGAACATGGGGTTTGATGAATGTTGCTGAAAAGCAATGCTCTAAAAAGGAGTCTATGAGTCTGCATGATCCAAACTGTATGTATAAGATGAAACTATTGTAGCCGAATTGACCTAGTGTATCCATGCTAGTTACTGTATAGTTACATTGCCTGTCACTAAAGTTCTAGTTTCCTGTAGCACTCCTGCTGCTGTTCAAAACTGGTCTTTGTACTGTTCATACATGGATTATTACCAAATGTAAGTATTTAGTATTTAGTATAATATTGCGTGTGCTATATATTGCTATATATTAAATAACAATATATTAACATCCTAAAATATATTTATGCATGGTAATTAAATGTTTTATTGTCTTTTTGATAGCCAGTAAGATGGCTATAATACCTCTACTTTTAACTTTTAAAATGTTATATTATAGAAGAATCCAAATGGAATATACAGTAACAATAACAACTTGCAATTGTGGCTTAACACCACATACATACATCTAGTATATAACATCTAGAAAACCTGTCTAATGTAATTATACAGTATACACCGTCAAACCTGCCTCTTGCCATTAAAAGAACACGTTTCCATCCATGTTATTTACCATGTTACAATAGCTTGCCAACCCCATCTCTTAGGGCCCGGACCAATAGGGGCGAGCTAACAGGGTTAGAACCTGCTTAAAGTTAGTCCCCCGTGACTGTGGTGCAGCATATTAAAACAATTTTCCAGCTTGGATAATCGTCAAGGGATAAGATGGAGACTGACAGCAGGGTTTAATGCTCAAATTGGACAGCGACCTGTTGCTTTATTAAAGATCTTAAAAGAACTTGTAAAGCAAGTGCACCTCCATCTGGTGTAGCACATACAGAGCATTCAGATATCAGAACACCATTGTTTGAAAATGACTGAACCACCGCCATGCTACTGAAAAGGCTAGTCAGACCAGTAAAGGTGGATAAGCCATTTACCCCCAAACCAAACACAAAACTACACAAAATTCCCAAAATAGTCCCATACACAGATACACAATAAATTCCCCACAATAAACACACATAAACCCCCAAAACACAGTTCAAACACACAAAACGCATTACCCAGGGGGCCATGTGGCACCAACTATGGCACTAAGCAACAGTATGTTCTGATACTTTCCTGTCATAACTAGTGCTCAACTTTTGCTACAGGAGCTCGGCCGTGGGATCGAACCAGGCAGGTTTTCCTTCACTTCCCACTGCCATAGTTCACTGTTGGTTCTTTCTTGAATCACTTTTAGTAGATACTAAGTACTACAGACCTGGAACACTATATGACCTGCTGTTCTGGAGATGCTACAGTTATCACAATAAGGCCATTGTCAAAGTGAATCAGATTCATGCACATCAACTCAACATCAACAGGTCCCTTTGTAACAAGGTAATCAATTAAATTCAATTAATTTGTGGCTAATGTGTGTCTATATATTTTTTTCCATCTGGGAGGGATTGGCATATGTGGGGCAGATATTTTCACGCTCTTTATTTTGTTTGTTTAGCGTTAAAATATCTTATAGAATAAAGAAATGTTCACACACACACACACACACAAAAATACATCTTCACCCTGTCATGTCTGTCTGGTTTGATTTTAGTTACATTACCATGTATTCAGGTCTGTATTTCTAGCTTTTCTGTCTAGCCCTGCCTTTGTCCTACCCTCTCGATATCTAATATTCCCATTTAATGTGTCCTCCCATGCTCAGGTGTCTTGTGTCTTGTATGAGCCCTTGTGTTCGGTCTACTTGTGGTATCTCCTGCTGTTAGCATCTGTTAGTTGATATTTATGCTTAATACATCTAATTCAACTGTATTCCCTTGCACTTGCTTCCTGTTGTCCAGTACATTACATGAAATGTAAGTAAAATTAGATTTTTTCATTATTTAAGTTATTGATCCAGGTAAACTGAACACATCAGTTTTCAGGTTATCCTTAGCCTTCAAACCAAATTCAAGGAGGAGAGAAGATAAAAACACAAACATTTCCTCACACACTGTGTAATCTACCTACCTGTGCGTGTCACTGAATGTGCCAAAGAGGATATGAATTCTTCATAAACGCTGTGTGACATTTATAAATGATGGAGGTATATTAGTGAATGGGTGGGCGCAGAAGCCAAGAGGCATTTAAATGCAAGCTCTGCTCAGAGGCTCTTCCCTACACACTGTTCTAGCAGTAGCAGTCCGACTAAATTAAATATCGATGAATGTTTTGTTTTTTGTCTCAGTTCAATTATTCATTGCATCACTTCCTTTTCAGCCTTGGCCTGAGCCTGTACTTCCTGTCTCTGGAGGTCACTAGAGTGGGATGACCCTCTGTACTATTTTGTCTTTGGTGTGTGTGTATATATGTGGAGTGTCTGTGTGTGTTGCCATGTGTGTCTTTTGTGAAATCATGGCCTCCAGCTTCATATATTTTAAGTTCTACCTGTCAGAGTTTGCTGAAGATGAAATTATTAAATTATAGATAGTCCTTGGATTTTGGTTTTGCCGCAGTGAGGTAAGTATAGCCAATGGGCCTCGGAGAGAGTGTGGATGTGTGTCTGGAAGTGAGAGAGAATCTTGCTGCAAGGTGTTTCATGCCAACTGATCAATTCAGCTACTTTCAAGGAGCCGCACACTTTCCCAGAAGTGAACGGCCTCTCGCTTTCACACACTCATGCACGCTCACAAAACACACACACACACCTACACACGCACACACACGCACACACACACACACACGCACACACACACACACACACACACACACACACACACACACACCTACATACACATAGTGAGAGCATGTGAGTCATAGTGTTGGCATGTATCGTAGGTTTGTGAGGGATTCAAAATGCCAGTGCTCCATCTGCTACTGTGAATTTAGTTTGAACCAGTGAAATCTGGGCCTCTGCAAACTGCCAAAGCTCAGCCTCAACCCAAATAAGCATGCCAGCTGTACAGTTACAGAAATATCACTGAGATCAATGTACAGTAATGGCATGAGCAAGTGCTAATGTGTCTATGTAGTTAGTGACTCATGTTCACACTCATTTGATTACGTTCTTCAGCAGAAAACACTTCACTTGTTTGGTCAGATTTCTCAGTTCTGATCTATAGATCTTTCCTTGTTTTCAGACCAAACAGGTGTGATGCAAAGGCAATCAGATCTGAATTACTATAAAATAAAATATAAGAGCCTGTTTTAATGAGGCTAAATGTAGATACATTAAGTGTTGGCAGTTATGAAATGGTGTATTTTATGGGTGAATGTTTAAAAGTAAATCAAAGGTGAGACGGGGCAGATGTCACATTTTTGATGTTGTACCTTTTTCAATTTGAGAAAAGTGGAAATATATTGCAATCGCAATATAAAGCATTATACTCCCAATACAATTTTTTTCCATATTGTGCAGCCCTAGTTTATATAGGAAGGTACAGTGCAATGCAATTCACAACTTTTTATGATGAACAACAAGCATGGAACCATTTTTCCCTCGCCCGGATGCGGGTCACCGGGGCCTCCCTCTGGAGCCAGACCTGGAGGTGGGTGAGCACCTGGTGGTCGGGCCTTTACCCATGGGGCCTGGCCGGGCATAGCCCGAAGAGGCAACGTGGGTCCCCCTTCCCTTGGGCTCACCACCTGTAGGAGGGGCCAAAAAGGTCGGGTGCAATGTGAACTGGGCAGTGGCCGAAGACAGAGACTTTAGCGGTCTGATCCTCGGCTGCAGAAGCTGGCTGTCGGGACATGGAATGTCACCTCTCTGGTGGGGAAGGAGCCTGAACTAGTGCGCGAGGCTGAGAAGTTCCAGCTAGATATAGTTGGACTCACCTCAACGCACAGTTTGGACTCTGGAACCAGTCTCCTCGAGAGGGGCTGGACTCTCTGCTACTCTGGAGTTGCCCATGGTGAGAGGCGCTGAGCAGGTGTGGGCATACTTATTGCCCCCCGGCTTGGGGCCTATACGTTGTGGTTTACCCCGGTAAACGAGAGGGTAGCCTCCCTTCGCCTTCGGGTGGGGGGACGGGTCCTAACTGTTGTTTGGGCTTATGCACCAAATGGCAGTTCAGAGTACCCACCCTTTTTGGGGTCTCTGGAGGGAACACTAGAGAGTGCGCCTTCTGGGGACTCCATAGTTTTGCTCGGGGACTTCAGTGTTCACGTGGGCAATGACAGTGAGACCTGGAAGGGCGTGATTGGGAGAAATGGCCCCCTCGATCTGAACCAGAGTGGTGTGTTGTTATTGGACTTCTGTGCTCAACACGGATTGTCCATAACGAACACCATGTTCAAGCATAAGGTTGTCCATATGTGTACTTGGCACCAGGACACCCTAGGCCGCAGTTCGATGATCGACTTTGTGGTTGTGTCATCGGACT
>JBBIGC010032808.1:0-12128 GCA_037576955.1 Lepidarchus adonis
TTCTATTTACAGCAAACAAGTAGTACTTACAAAACTTCTAGGTGAGGACAGACAACACCAAAGAAATGAAAATAACACAAAAAAGACCCTACACCTACCTAAACCACAAATGGTGTCTGCCTGAATCCCCACACTGAATTAACAACTAACACGTACTACAAACAAAACCAAGTCTAATCAAAAATAATCAAAGAACAAACAATCTCTATGTGTCAAACAAAGCAAAGCTCTCTCTCTAGAACCAAACGAGGGTTGAGTTCCTTCAGCTGATTCAGGCCTTTTCAAACCAGGAGGGCGGGACATCCTGTGCTCTGGGTCCAATCTGCTCCAGACACCTCAGTGATTTACCTGAGAGACAGAGAGAGCAAGAGAGAGAGAGAAAAAAAACCCACAAACGTGCTCTGGCACGTAACAGGGTGTATAGTATTCAAGACACATGATCAGTCAGAACCAGATTTCTTACGTGTGCTACATACTTAACCAATCAATCAGATTCTGTTTTCAATTCTGCTGTCATGGCTTTACATATCAATGTGACATGAAATGTCATGACATCTAACACTCTAGGACCTCTCATGACATTTACAGGCAATGTGTGTGTTTGCTATTGGTGATTGTGCCAGGTGATCGTATCTTTCCTAAGAAAGTACATAAAATGGAGAAGCTCTCCACAAAGTAACAGGCTACCAGAGATAAGCGTAAGCATTTGCTGATCGGGAGCTTAGATCTGCACAGCCCCTGCTATGTCCTTGGTACTGACTTAGGATGACCTCTTAAGTCTGCTGCCCAAAGTATCACTTCCTTAGTCACTTCAGGACCTTTCAGTGTGTCCAGCGATGACTCATCTTTTATTTTGCTCATGGGGCTTTCGAGGGCTGTATGTTACATTTCTATCTGCTGAAATTGTAGCATAATGGAAGCACATCCAGAACTATTTCAGTTGAAGATCAACGCATAAACTGATTCTAATATTCCTGACCGGGGCAACGTCAAAGGTTTCTAATTATTCGTCTCCAAAGCCAGGAAACTGTAAAATGTAGAAATGTAAAAGGTGTAAAGAAAGATGAACAGAGCTGTAGATAATTCTGACAACACTGAGATCTGCACAGCCTCAAAGAAATTAATCTCCATAATTTTTCATATGTCAAAAGAGAGGAATGTTGCAGCATTTAAGATGAGAGTTCAGAAGTTGAAACTTTGTAAAAGAACATTTACAGTGCACGTTATTGACGCTCCACTGCTTTGATTTCAGAGATTCTGGGTTACACAGATACACAATGCCCTCCATAATGTTAGTTACTAATACATTTTTCAATGTAAAATTATAAATCAAACAAGTCAGATGTGATTAATATGCAAATTCCAGATTTGAATTTAAGTGTAATTTTAATTTGCATACATTTTAGATTTACAATGTAGAAATTACAACACTTTTTATACTTTTTAAAAGACCAAGATGTTTAGGACAGGAGTGTATGATTACTCAGGGGTTGTTCATTGTTTCATTAGTGCAGGGATAAGATACCTAGGCTTGAGTTGGTAGTTGCCATTAAGAGAAAAGCTGTGCCAGCAAAAGGCAAGGAAGCTTTTATCAGTCTGAAAAACAAGAATTAAACCATTTTGACAAACCTGACATCTGTCAAACCAAATTTTCTGGAATGTTATTAAGAAGAAAAATGCACTGATGAACCCTGCAATCACAAAGAGAGTAATAAGCCAAGAAAGAATCTTCACTATAAAAAAGAAAATTCTCAAAACCCTGTCCAGCAGATCAGAAACAGAGGTTACTTTCTTCAGGAGGCTGGTGTGTCTTGGTCAGACACTACACTGTAAGATGCAAGCCACTAGTTAGCCACAATAACAAGATTACAGTTTGTGAAGTTTAGAAAAGGGTGTTAAGTACTGACAAAAACAAGATTAATCTGTTTCAGAGTGATGGTGTTAGGAAAGGGAGGAGATGAGAAGAAATTGATCCAAAGCTCATGTGTTAAACATGGCGGTGGGGGTTTTACAGCTTGGGCTGACACAGGTATCTGCATACTTATCTTGATGAATTCTGAGGTGTAAAGAAAAATCTGCACAGGTTCCAATAAACGCCTCCAAACTCTATTGGACGGTGCTTCCTACCGCAACAAGATAACTATCCCAAATATACTGCTTAGACAATATGGGAGCTTCTCAAAGCTAAAAACAATGGGAAAAGTCTAAGCCAAGCCAGTCACCTGATTTCAGTCTAATTGAACATGCTTTCCACATGCTGAGGAAACTTAAAGGGACACGGTACAGGAACAAGCAGGAGTTGAAGATGGCTGCAGTAGAGACACTTGACAGAACATCACCAAGGAAGATACTCAGCACTTGGTTATGACTTTAAGTCATTGTATGCAAGGGATATGCAACAAAGTACTAAACACGACTGCTTTATTATACCTTCCATTACTTTGTCCCAAACATTATGGTGTGTTAAACGAGGGGGGCTGGTATAAAAAGATTTGTATTTTCTACAAGGTGAAACTAAAATGTATGCAAATAACTTTAAATTAAAATCTGTAAAGTGCACTTTAATTACGTCTGAATTGTTTGATTTAAAAGTTTACACTGAGGAGCAGGTGGGCAAATAAAAGAAAAATGTGACTTTGTCTCAAAAATTGTGGATGACACTATATAATATGATGTCTGAAATATTTTTTATATCAAATGTTTTTAAGTTTTTGCCTGTAAAGTAAAATCAGGCAAAAAAGACTACAGACTACTGAAAATGCTAGAGCACTCATGGTGTTTTTTTCTTGTGGCTTATAATTATGAACAAACATTTATGACTAGCATAACATGATGCAA
The DNA here is from genome assembly GCA_037576955.1 of Lepidarchus adonis. NCBI lineage: Eukaryota > Metazoa > Chordata > Actinopteri > Characiformes > Lepidarchidae > Lepidarchus > Lepidarchus adonis. The sequence goes on from JBBIGC010032808.1 coordinate 2,839, forward strand.
ACATATTTTCTAGCTTAAATTTATACTAAGTCCTAATACTGAAAGCTAGCAAGACATGCCTTCAAATGTTTTCCTTAGAGTCGCCTTTGTGAAACGACCTGTAGTTTAATTTTGATTTAGAAACTTTTAGTAATCTTTTATAAAACATATACCAATCAATACACATAGAAAAATGTGTCATATGTGTCATGTATTCATTTTGTTATTCATGTGTTCCATGCACTCATTCATTTAGTTTAACTGATCCGTTTCAATTTGAACTATAGATGTTTAATTGGACGATGGCCATCTCTGGATTTCTGGAACAATTTCCAGACCTTCGTTCCCCCTTCTCTCAATGGCCTAAAAAATAAATACCTGTCCTGTTTTTGTCTTATCATTTTCAGCTCAGCACAGTCAAACCTGTTGAACGCAGTCCTCAACACCACTCATTACATGCACAAATATGATGCAATGTTGAAGATAAAAACACATACCTGTACACTGATCTGCCATACCACTCATACCACGTGCCGAATAACAGCTCTGGCTGTGGTACATGTGTTTCGACACCTTTCTGGACCCACCCTGACCTTTTGCACTAGATTACCTTTTCTGAGGGACCAGTCAGATACACACGCTAACCACTGCATAACAGCAACACACCACACAAGGAAAAGCACTGACCCAGTAATCTGACCCTTGTCAAAGTTTGTCAGATTATTGCCCATTTTTCCTGCCTCCAACACATCAACTTCAAGAACTGTCTGGTCTCTTGCTCCCGAATATGTACCAGTCCCCTGACTAATGTCACTGTAATGAGAAATCAGTCTCTTTTTAGTGTTGTGGCTGATCATTGTGTGTGTATCAGTTTTGTTAAACCGTTGAATCTGGTAGCCACATGTGGGCCTCAGTTTTAATGACAGACGTTTTGAATTTGCATTGATTCTTTTTGATCTGTCTGTGCGGTTAAAGATGTTCGATGGTCTGGTTTTGTGAATATCCTGTGTTTTTGTTAGAAAAGCCACAGTAAATCCCCAACAAGTTTAGCAGGAGTAGTAACAGAATCTCATATGCACTATGTGAGCTGCTTCCCACTCATATACAAGCACACACACACACACACACACACACACACACACACACACAGAAAACTGAATTCATCTTGAACCTTACAACCTTAGGTGTGTTTTAAACAGCAGTAATCTCATTGTGTTCAGCCAACAGACTGCTGACTAAAATTCTTTCTGTGAAAAGACTGTGTAGCTTCTGGTAAGAACACACATTGCTAAAATGACCAGGCTTATTGCTTAGTTGTTATTGCCTTAACATTTTCATTAAAAAACATTTTTGCATTTTCTGCTGTAGACAATACACTTAAATATATGGAACAAAGTTTTAGGAAAATGAAAAAGCAAAAACTTTCATTTTGGGGGGTTTAAATGCTGTCGTTGGAGTGGTATTATAAATGAACATCTTCAGTACCTTTAATTAGAATATACTGTGCCATATTCCATGTCAGTTTTTTTCTCTTTTTCAAGTATTTGTAAAGGTTTTTAGGATTTGACTGATCTGAGAGAATGTAGTATAGTTAAAAACATTTGCAGGTTATTCTGACAGCGTAAAGAATGAGTCAAGAGTTTGGAAATGTCCACATAGAAACCTTTTTCTTTATTCTTACTGCTTTCTGTGTTTTAGAATAACAATGTAGACATTATACAATGTTTTATTCTTCAGAATATGTCCGTTATATCTTGATACTGCTTTGCCAAATTTTGATATTTTCAAGCTGGATCATGAGTCATCTGCAATGTAAAATATACAAATTTGCCTCCTTAAGTACTTTTCAATGAATGGCTCTGTAAAGACCACGGTGGTAGTTGTGTGAGTATGATTAAGTTTAAAGAACATCTTCATCAATATAAGGCAGTATATGAAATAGCAGAATTTTTCCAAGAGTCAGACATTCAAGAACCTATGGTAGATACCTTCCAAATATTAATTAATGTTCCACATTAAAAATATGCACAACCAGGTGTGTCCCAACTTTTGACTGGTACTGTAGACTATCAGTCCATGATTTGCAAATGCAGCACTGGTTTTGCTTAAACAGCCTGTGTTTTACACTGCCAGAATCAAAACCACTCACCGTTTTCTTTTTCTTTTCTGTGCTGCTTTTACAATCTTAAACCATGTTCTTATTTAGTGATTATGATGTCAGAATATGTCTTTAAAGTTAGCATGCAGCATCTATCTTTCCTGTGACTGTTGGGTATGATTTGCATATGGCCAGAGAAATGTGTTGGCCTGATTCAGCCTAATGCAATCCACCCACTCAACATTCACATATGGTGTCTCAGCATAAATGAGCGCTATTTGTTTTGAAAGCACTGAGAAGTTTGCTTTGAATTAATGAGGCGCGAATGAACATGAATGCTGTTTATTTCATTTTCCAGTGCTTTGCTTTTCTAGCAGGTAGACTACTAAGTGTGTCAGAAAGTAAACCAAGAAGTTCAGCTCATTTGATCCCGTTAAAGACTCGTATTTGTCCTGTTTTAGATGCTTTGGTAGCACTTTGCAGAAGGCCGGTATTTGTAAGACCTTATGACATATATATAAACTGTTCATAACAAGTGACATAAGTCTGCATAAACATTTATGAGGTTTATCCCAACAAGCATCAATTGTTGTACCATTTTCAGACAACCAGTGAGCCCGCAACAAGGTCATGGCCACTAAAGGCTTGTTGATGCTGGCGGGGAGCAAAAACCAGCTTACTCTTCTTTCATTGCACTTTTATTGCACTTTTTGTGATGAGCTGTGCTCCCAGTGACAAATAGTAACACAGTACTTAAGTAAAGTATGTTCAGTTTAATTCATAGCGCAATGAAACTCTAAGGGTTTTTAAAAAATCAGTATGATCTCATAGGGGCTTTAGCTAGTTCTGCATGCTTTGCAAATACAGGAAACAATGGGACTAAGGAATGGATAGCTGAAGCGATAGCTAGATATTATAATTGAATTTGAGCCATTAATTCCTGGGAATTGACCGGAATGTTATTGCAGTAGAAAAACGAACATCACTTGACTACAAACCTCGGGAGGTCTTACAATGATTGAGAAGACACACTACTATAAAAGTTAATAGTTCCCTTATTGAGGACAGATGTTGACATTCAACTTTTTTTTACTCGGGGAGTCGGGGAGTCAGTCTTACAAACTTTCATCTGTCTCAAAGTTGCCAATAACAAATAAGCCTGACATGCTAGTATTTGGTTTAGGCCTGAGGTTGAATAAACATCATGCTCTATATATGTTAATTTTTTTTCAGCAGGTATGTAATATGTTACATACCTGCTTCCAACACATCAACTTGAAGAACTGACTGTTCAACTGCTTTCTAAAATATATCCCATTGACAGATGGCACTGTAATGATATAATGATATCAATGTTCTTCCCTGCGCCTCTCAGTGGCTTTAATGTTGAAGCTGATCAGCGTAATACAGACCATATCTATCAGTAAGGAAAAGCCTTTTTCGGTACAAAACCTACAAATACTTTACTATAAAATAATCTGAACAAAAGTGAGAATCATGGTATTAATGGTATAAACTGCATAGTATCTTATCTGTTTGCTATTTACTTCACAGCTATTGCAGGAATCACCAGCATACTGCAGTATAGCAAATGAATAGAAAGCTTTTTGATCTCTGTGCCCTGTCATTTGAATGGACTATTCTTTACAGATAAAATATAAGCAAACCACACTTTGCCTTTATGAAGATGCTATCACAATTCATTTGGAACCGGTGTAGCTGCAGTTGAGACAGATTTCATTCTGTATATTCAATAAATATTTCTAAATGATTCTTGCTTCATACATATAAACCTTTGCAGATTCTTTAAAAAGAAAATTCACACTCAAACTCACCCTTACAACATCGTAAGTCATAAATCATAAAAATAATAAACATAAACATAAATAAATAAATAAATGTATTAATTAAAAACTCAAAACTCTCAAAGAAAGCTAATATTTTTCTTGTATATTATTGCCCAACAGCAGACTTCTAACATGTTTTTTTTTCTTGAATAGCCCTACATGGGTTTGCCGCTTCCATCCCAGTTTTTTCCAATGGCTGCAGTCACACTAGATCTTTGCAGTGTAATGGATCTATTTTACAATGGAGGTGAACTGCTCAGTTAGTGTTGGACTTGAATGCAGGGAACAATGTACTAAACCCATTAAATTTAGAATTTTGTATAGATTTCTCTTTGTGTAATACAACTTCTGGTTGTGCAATGGTGGATTTTGTTAAGTGAATATTTTCCCAATGTTGTGCCGTTAGTTATTATAATGGCATGATGGTTTTCCCATGCAGTGCCTTCTGATTTCTCAGAGGTTTCTGACCTTGTCTTACAGGAACTAAGGATTTCTCTAGGTTCCCTGAGTCTTTTTACGATATAATGTACTGTAGATGATGAAAAACGTCAGTTCTTTGTCATCTATGTTACTTTAAGTAGTTTGGCACAAAGTTGTGAGCCACAACCCATATTTGCTTGCAAACGGGATGCTTCTTTTAATAAAAGTCACACATAAAGATCACCATAACTAAATATGACCTCTGGATCTGACACATGGAGCAGTACGCATCTCTAACAGTGAGCAGTGTAGTGGAATGGAATCTTGCTCGAGGGTAACTCAGTTTTACTGGGCTTAGTGATACCTGAACATGCGACCTTCAGATCCCAAGGACAAGGTCCTAACCACAAGACCACTGTGATACTTATGATCATGAACCCCTCACCTGTTACCAGCTCATTTTGCTCATTGTGTCAAAATGAAATAACTTGAATATTCTATAAACTTTTCTCCCTTAATCAATAAATGTGTGAGTGCATAAGCAAAATTATTATTTATTCATTCATTTTCTGACCTGCAGATCCTTATACCAGTAGAGGATGCTGGTGCTTATCCCAGTGCTCATAGGGTGAAAGGAGGAGAAACATGTTTATACTGTACTTAAACTGGAGCTCAAATGGGAAAACATGCAAAAGTGTTTTCTTTGAACCTGGCATCAAAGCAAAATAGCATTCTCTTTAAAATAAAGTCATAAAATAAAGGGATCTATTGAACATTTTTCCAGCAGATGCCAAAAACCAATGAAGCATCTTTTGTGCAACACTGTTGCTATAGAATATGTGTAGAACTGTTTTTTTGGGTTTTTTTTACTGAAATGATGTAAAACTACATGTTGACTTAAGCTGTGTTCCCAAGTTCACAAAGTCCAATGCAATAAATGTATAAACTGCAATTAATTCAGAATATTGTAGAGAATTTCCTGGCTGGAAATCTGCAGAGGTAAATAATGGAGGCTGAGACTAAGGTTTCTATGCTTGAATTGGGACATGATCCTGTATGTTTTTTTCTAGCCCTTCATTAGGACTCAAAAGCAAGTGTGCCCCCAACTGGCATAGTGCACATGAGCATACAGGCATCAGAACCCAAATAACTTTTCTGGCTGAGCTCACCGAAAGTCACTGACAAGCACACTAAACACAGCGATGGTGAGCTCAGCCACCCACCCTTAAACCCAACACAAGACCCTGAAATAACCCAGAATAACCCGATAAACACATGCCCAATTTATTCCCACACAAATAGGCACAATAACCCCCCAACACAGTCCCAAACACACACAAACTCCCATCACTCCCATAGTCCTTTGCGGCACAACAATGGAGATGTGTGGCATAACCATGCTCCCCTAAGCTTCAGCTCCATTACATGTTATTCTTCTAAATAGATTTTCTAAAAAAAATCTCTTCATTTTTTACTTTGTATCATCTCTTGCTCTTCTCCTTTTTCTTCTTTGTCTTTTTCTTCTTCTCCTTCTTCTTCTTCTTTTTCTTCTTCCTCTTCCTCTTCTTCTTTAGACTGTAGTTTTGATATATTGTGGTTTGGCCAAAAGGATTGTTTATGTTACTGTTCTCCCCCAGAGGCTAAAACAGTGAGTATAGGGTTGAAATAAAACAAATTTCCTCCCACTAGAAAAACGAACTCAACAAAACAAATCAGGATATTGTTCTCAAGTGTTCTGTGGATGGGATTTATTATAACACTAAGATTCAGTTTAACAGTATAATGCACTCTCATATATAGAAGCCAAAAAGAGTTCTTAACATGCTGTAGAAGATCAAGTATTTACTTTTTAAGTCTGAAGAAGTTTTAAGGTATACATAATGTAAAGGTTTTATGAAGAACTCTTAAACTGGCACAGAATATGTACGTACATTATATGTTATCATTCTACATGCAAACCCAATTTACGGAAAAGTGACTTTTCATAAAATCCTATGAAAATACAAATGTATTATTTGTATTATTTGTATTATTGTTAAGTCTCTTTTATTAAATTTACAATTAAAATATGTCTAATGCTTTCAATGATCAACTTAAATGTATATTTTCATTGTATTATATTTTTTATTTATTTGGGAACTGATGAGAAGAACTGTTCTGCAAATGCAACTGAGTTAATGATGTCAAAAAAGCTAATTGGAGTCAGGTGTTAGCATACCTGGTAAATTTTTATGTGATATTCGTGATCAGCACCCAAAAATCTATGTGTTCAAGAAACAAAACCTTTGTTGTTCAGTATTATTAAATTACATACAGTACATAAGGGTTTACATACGTTTTCCACTAGCAATATGAGTTGTTTATGGTTATTCTCATTAAAGACATAAAAAGATCAGAACTTCTTTGTGTTGTTGTTGTTTTAGCCACATATTTGTCAATACCCTTGACTTAGATGAAGATCAAATTACATTTTATGACAAATTAATGCAGAAAATCATGAAATTACTAAAGGTTCACATACTTTTTCAGGCAGATCTGGGCTGCAGGTAGGCCAGTAAAGCACACACACTTTTTTATCTACAAAGACAACTCCTTAGATTCTGAAAGGAGTGTAATTTCAGTGACTGGTAATGTAACACAGTGTAAAATGTGCCTCTGTCCCATCCTTTTTTATTGTTGTACACCCTAAATGTATTTATATTTTCAAGAAAACAATGGGAAAATGTTCTTTGAACTTTTATAATTTAAATAAAAGCTCAAGAGAGTTAACAAATCACATCACTAGATTTTTAATGATATGTTATGAAAAATCCCAACATTTCTGTAAATGGAGTTTGTATATCAAATTGAATTGCTGGATGTTTATATACCCAGTGAATTAATTACTTCATTGCAAATTTCTTCTTGGAGGTATTTCAAAATGAGACTTATGATTATGAGCATTCATCATAAGTTAAAGACTATTAGTCTCTACAAAAGGAAATTACTGTTTTTCATTATTGCACATTTCTATTTCCCTGCAGAATCCCCGCAGGCATTAATGACCAACATGAGTCAGGGCTCGCTCTCGTATCAAGGGCAGGGGCTTTAATTGAGACTTGACAAAACGAGACCTTAATAAGTAATGAAGACCAAGTATACCAAAGTAATAATAAAATATAGAAAAGGACCAGAGTGCCAGAGCAAGTGGAAAAAGATGGGAATTGAGGGAAAACAATGAATGGAGCAAAACAATGAGGAGACAATAATGGGACAAAGGTGACAGAAGATGAAAGCAGTCTCTCTGCTTATCTGGGCAAGGTTTTATCCCCATTCTCTTTTTTTTTCAATTAAAGATCTCGCTGTCGCCTCATCTCTCCAGAATGACACTTCAGCCTTGCGCGTCTCCATCTGATTGCAATTTCAGTAATGTAATTTTCATGCAAATGATTTTTTCCCCCATTCTTTTTCATTTTTTCCTTTTGTATCCGAACCAAACCTGAAAGTCACCGGCGGGTTTCTTCCCATCGGTTTCATGCTGAGAATCACCTGATACAGCTCGGCTATGTAGGACAGCTTGTCTCTCTCTCTTTCTCTCATTCTTACACTCTCGCTCTCTCTCTCTCTCTCTCAGTCACTAAAAGTGGAGCAGATGAGTTCCATGCCTTGAAAAGCCTGAGCCTTTTTCGATAAGGATGGAAATGCGAGGGCTGCTTGTTTCGCCTGCTTATCAGGCCAAGAGATGTAAACAAGTCGGCGTGGCAGTAATGGAAAAAAGGTCCCAGCAAGAACAGACTGTGAAATGTTGTAAACCCCTTGTTTTTGACCAGGTTCTGGCGTCGTCTGCGACGCTGGTGCTCCAGGCCAAGGAGAATGAATTATGCAGACATGGAATTCCCGGCGATTTGTGGCGTTTTATAGCCCATAAAGACTCATATTCTCATTCAAACACATCAATCAGTGATGGAAATTGATTTAGATCAATAAGAAAAAGAGCCAAGCTGGCTTGCAGTGTGCACCAAATGAAAAGCACAAAAAGTGAGAGACAAAAGCAGTGACAGCTAATAAAGCTTGTCATTAAACCATGCTCATTTCAGCTCAGTGTCAAAATCTAGTTGACCTCACCTTGGCTTTGCACTCATTCATTGTACTGGAACCTTCCTCTTTAAAATGTATCCATTGAGACCTACACATTTCGATCAAGTTGCATACCACTACTATTATCTGAGCCGCTTATCCTGACCGTCCCAGCGCTTATAGGACAAAAGGTGTAGAAACTCCCTGAGCAGATACAAAATCACCTTTCCAATGAAACCTTGTGGAAGAACGTTCAGAACCTCAGTGGAAGCCCACCACTGCATCATGCCAAATAAGCAGGTCTTTAATTAAAATACTATTTAGCATGAGGATGTTATCACAGCTAACAGGCAGGTGTGAATGAGAAGAGTCCAGTGTGTCTAAACCTGTCACTTCCTCTGCTCCTATTCCAGTCTATATGTCACAGTAATATGCACACCCTGCTACCATCAACATCCTGGCAATTACTTTCTTTTTATTGCCCTCTGGCTTGTTAAAATAGCAGTTTTCTGCACGCATCTCGTTAAAACTATGAAATGATCCTTTATGGCCACAAATCTGCGACTAGAATGTTTTTAGAGTTCTCAGCACCCTCTCCACACAGTCACATATGTGCCAGCACGTAAAAAATATTAACAGTGGCTAGTTTTACTTTGTTTGCATAGCACTGGTACACAACAATAGATAACACTTTTACTATAGCAGCATTCATAAGGCTGCATGACACCTACGTACATACCTTTCATGGCATAAACCTGCATAAATATTAGTGATGGATTATTCCAAGAAGCTGTTGTTGCCCTAAAAGCTGCATTTGAGGGTTTGTTATTATTTCACATCAGCAAATAAACATAGCTTTATATAATGTAGGTGAACAATGCCTGGCATGT
>JBBIGC010032828.1:0-12127 GCA_037576955.1 Lepidarchus adonis
TGCCACTCTCTAAACACAGTTTGCGCGATCGCAAAGTGAAACTGAAGGTAAAAAACAAGCGCAAATTCAAACGCGATATGGCACATATTGACAGAGGCTCATCGATGCCAATGACAATAACTCAGGTACATTTGCGAAAGAAAGCAAAGGCATTGACATATATTTTTACTTCCTATGATAGCCCGACGGGCAGGGCTGATATAGATTTTGATAGCCCGAATAGAAATATCGCTAGCCCCGGGACGTCGGGCTAGCGATTTTGCGAGCCCTGGTGTGATGAATGAGATGGTCAAGAAATTGTCTTCATGGCAACATAGAGTACAGGGGATCCTCTGATTACTTTGGAGATCAGTTCCTCCAAACGTTCCCATAACGAGAAAATTAATTTGAACAGTGATGCATGTCTTTTTAAAATCCCAGTACAGGTCTAATTGTAAATGGTACCTTTACATATTTGCAAGTCAACCATATCAAGGGCACTGATGTATGAAATTTGGATGATGGCACAGAGAACTCAAAATCCTAACTCATCTGACAACAAGCTTTTCAGTCCATCAAAGATGAGCTCAGGCCCCCATTCTTTTTCTAATATTTGCTACATATTGTAAACATTCAGATTTTTATTTAAATTGCATTTACAAAATGCCACAACCTTTCCAGAAATGGGATTTGTTGTATGCTTTATTTTTTCCAATGTGTTACACTGTGTAGAAAATGCCATATTTCAGTTCATCAATTCATATTTTCCCCTGCTCAGATCCTGAAGGGCCATTACGCAGCACAAATCAAAAATACACCCCGAACACGACAATTAACAGGTGAATTGGATTAACTGTGTGTTCGAAAACTGAGATCACTAATCTGTGTTGGGCACTACCAACTACAAATATAAATATAAATTCAAGTTGAAATGGTAATCAACACATTTCCTCCTATAGTATCATACTACAGTTGGTATTGTTACTGAAATGAAAATTCTGGCATTGTAACAACCCTGCGCTACAGTTTAAGGCATTAATGACTGACTTTTTGCCCACAAATAAATGAGTTAAGCCATTTCAATGCAAAAAAACTTAACAATATGCCATCTCTGTAGTTGTGCTTGGATTCATATTTGGGCCTACCTGGTCATAATCTTAAAATGTATGCAGAAATTAAATGTATTTGCCACATTTGCTCTGAAGAAACAAGTATATTTTGGACATCTAGCAGCAAAAATCTGTTATTGCAATATGTGGTAGTTTTATTGTTTTGACAATTTTTAGTCTCAGATATATATTTAACTATGATGTCTTACTATTTTATTTCTCAGCACTACTTTATATAAAAACAGTTCCAAGTAATTTAACTTATGTTTAAAAAACTGATAGTTGTGGGGGTTTCAGGGCAAAAACCAGATTTAACTGAAGGATTATTTGAATTTGAACATTTGAATTTGTTCTAGTTTGAGTAGTCTTCACGTTTATGATCAGCATAAGAATCACTCACATGTACTCAATGGTCCCGCAGAATGTGTGTGTGACGGTGCCATCGTGTATGGATTCCTTGCACAAGCCAAAGTCAGTGAGCTTAATGTGACCTTAGGGAAGGAAAGATAGTGTGTCAGCTTTAAATAGATCAGACATGCACACATGTATAAAATGTGGAACACTAGGAATACAAGAAAATATGAAAACTGCTCATAACGGACAAAATTACAACAAGATATAAAAAGACCAAGACCAAAAACTAAGCATAAAAAACAGCATGTAGAATTAGCTTCAGGTGTGTATAATTATAAGTGGGCGCAGTCAAGGTGGAGCTGGAGAGAGCCAATGCAAGAGAACTCATGACTAAGGGTGCAAAATGAGGGGAAATTCTGGGTACATTTTCAGAAACTTTCCATGGGAACTTTAGTTCAGGAATTTTGGAAATATTCCAAATTGAAAACTTCCAATGGGAATTATGGGAATGTATACGAATTAATGGGAATTTGTGGGAATTAATGAGAATTAACTGGACATTTTGGTTCATTTAAAGAAACAGAGTCATATACAAACAAAGATTTTGTTTGCAAAAGAACACAATAAAAAAAACATGACAGATTAATTTGGTGGTAGAACTTATTAGCACTTAATTATTTCACTGAATAATACATTTTCACTGAACAACAACATGAATATTGAGTACAATATTTCTTACAGCTCTCCCTTTGAAACGTAAAATGAAAAGAACTCTTTCTACAAAAAGTCTGATTCAACATGTCAAATCATTTTTCCTGAAGCTTCTCAAGCCTGTTTTTTGCATGTTCTGTATTTTTGCCAAATACTTTCAGGCTTCTTCCTCCACCTGAATATTCTCAGTAATTTATACATTGGGTCCAACATGTACGTATGCTGCTGCATGCACTGGCTTCACACAGAACTCCTGGTGTAAAATGCCTCCAGACAGTAGATGGCGTACCTGTCATTTTTCAAATATGTAAAAAATGTTAATGCAATGCAGACAAGTAGATTGTTTGCTGAACAAATGGAATTGTCTTCAAAATACTTTACAAGTGGTGTTTACACTTTTTTTAATGGTTTCGCAAACCTGCATTATATTTACAGTATCCAGCACCATAATAAGCTAGCATCTTTAATAAAATTGTGCTAGCTAGCAGAGCATATCCGGTTTACAAGTTAGCAAGCTACACTGTAAATACATTTAGATTTAATAGTTGCTAGTTAAACTTCAACACTATAGATCAAATATTGTCTCATAATATCATCAAATCTACTTGTTTTTATATAGTCCTAAGGCTCAAATGTGTGGCTTCGATAGTCTGTATCTGTGTTGTGGGCTCAAAAAAGTAGCTTTAGTAGAAGAAATATAGAAATAATTATGCATGTGATGGAGGAATGCACAATGCATGTAGGGCGTGTGGCCTCAGTAGCCCTGCAGTAAATAGTGTGCTGTTTGTCTGTGATTGAGGAATAGCATAAATATTTTAACAATACTATATTTACATTAAATCGTTATTGTTTTGGCCAAGATTATGCTACAATATATTCTTACCAACAATATGTTCCCAACGTTCAACGTTCAAAAAAAAGTGTTTATTCCCATAAATTTCCATGGAAAGTTTTCAACTTTGAAAATTCCTGGAATTTTTCAACCCTACTCATGACTAAATCCGGAATCTATTTTTACTTCCTACTATACATGGTGCAGGACTTAAAATACAGAGCCCTGTATCAAAACAGTAAATTAAACACCTAACAACGAGCCAATTTTGATTCAGTCAATTACTATGAGTATCGTACAATGAATGCAGTAAGGATAATCAAAATTGTTTAAGCTAAATCAAATCATTAAAATTACTTTTGTTTTTAATAAACACATTGCGAGTGTTTGCAGTTGGGTTGAGAAAAATATGTACAAAAGAAACTACCGTGGTGTGAACCATTTAAAATTTGCTATATTTTTATATGACTGACCTTAAACATCATCTGACTTTTAAACAAAGTCCTAAAAGTGAATGAAGAAAAACTAGATTGATTAGAAATATTAGAAATTATATTTTATCATGAGTTTATTGAAAAGGAGAGTATACACATGAATCTGTGTCACAGTACACACCTGTGTGTGCACATAAACAGGAGCGTGTTACGTCATTTCATTAGTTCATCAAAGGTCAGCCAACAAGTTAAACGAGATAGGGAGCAAAATAGCCAGTCAGACACTTTGTCAATTTAACGTGTGTACTGTTATAGTTGCATTAATTAACAGCAGTACATTAGCAAATTCTGTAGTAAAATTATTTATATGTAAATTGATCATCAAATAAAAGCTCATAATTTCACAGATCTAGTTAAGCCTTCCATTTTCATTCTATCCTCATAACCATATAAAATATTTTCTCTTTCTTGCTCATGTCTAGTTTTCAAGAGCCCAACAACACAGAGATACATTTGCACCTGACGTGTGAATCATATTCTCAGGTTTACACACTGTAGCTTTTAATAATGTTGAAACATTCCTTTTGCAATGACTGATTTGAAAGACCTATGGTCTTGATTCGGAGAACAGTCAACTATATATTTCAAACAGTTTGAGCTTTGGCAACAAAAGAAAAAATGAGGCTTTGGTTACAAAATTGTAATTACAAATCACTGCCAGACTGGGTGACTCAGTGAGCAAAACAGGTTCTAATGGGTGTAAATGCACACACCTTCATGATTGAGCATGATGTTCTCTGGTTTCAAGTCTCTGTAGATGATGCCATTGGAGTGGAGGTGTCCCAGCGCTAATGTAATCTCACCCAGATAAAAACTGCCAAGAGAAGACAACACAAAGTCCATAACTGCTATTAGTGACAAGATGGTTAACTGATGAAATAATCAATCTACTTCTATCATTAATGCAGTAATGTGTTCATCCTCCTGAATATTTTACACAGTATTACACATTAGGACAAATCAACAGCTTTGTAAAAATAAACCACAGATACTGTATAATTCTAACAAAAACAGTGCAGTAATGTGACTAAATGTCTATCAGTTGTGTCCTAATTCTTCTAAAGAACTGAATTACAGCTGTAAATAAATCCACCTGATGCCCATATACAGATTCCCGAAGGCTAAATGAACAGAGCTAGGTGAGATAAATTACAGCTTTGTAGATAATTTGTGGCAGTAGCTCCAGGGCTCTGGAATTCCCTTCCTATGAGTCTGAGGACTTCAGCCGCAGTAGACTTTTTTTTTTTTTTTTTTAATCTAAAAACTCACTTTTTAATGTTGTGTGGTACTGGATATTGTTTTTACTCATTGTATTCCTTTTAATGTCAATGTACAGCACTTTGTGATTTGTATCTTGAAAAGTGCTTATAAAGAAATATTTACTTACTTACTTACATACTATAATTAACAACTACTCAGTATAACAAAGAGTTTGAAGGTTTTTCCAATTTAATGGGTTTTGTAGTGTTTCCCCATGTTGGCCCAATACATCAGGATCAACCTAACAAGCTCATTAATAATGTTAAAGCAGGGAAAACACTCAAATGTGCCATGTTTAAGGTTCAGGAAAGATTGGAATAGAAAACGATTACAGCACTGCAAATTAATAGAATAATTGGGATGTTCTTTGGGTAAAGTGGGACACATAATTGTACTTACATTTGGACAGATCAACACAAAGAAGAACATGGTTGCATTAGCTAATAGACACCCATGTGGGCAAGAATCATGCTGAGCAACTTGAGAAGGGCCAACATTTTGATTACAACAAAAATGTAGATTTAACATCTCAATTTTACATTTCTGGGGCAGCAACCAACACCGGTCACGTTCTTATTAAGTCTATATATATATATATTAGTCTTTTATCACTCTCCGGTGTCGACCAGAGGAGAATGGATTCGCCTTCTGAGCCTTGGTTCCTCTCAAGGTTTCTTCCTATTTAGGGAGTTTTTCCTTGCCACAGTCGCTTAGCTTGCTCATTTGGGGCTCGGACCCGGATTCTATAAACTCTGTAAAGCTGCTTTGTGACAACATCAGTTGTAAAAAGTGCTGTATAAATAAATTTGACTTGACTTGACTATATTCTTAAAATCTTGTACCAGGCTGTGTCTTCCATGAAGATTCCCTCCTTCTCCAGCTGCATAAACAGCTCACCACCTGTGTATTTGAAGGAGTATCAAAAATTAATTCAACATATGAAGGACAGGAGAAAGGCAAGAAGAATTGCTCAACAAATAACACATGAACTGAAGTTCTGCTCATTCAGCAGAATTACTTTGATTGTTTCAGTGGGTCCCAAAGGGTCTGTGATTTGATCCTGATGTATAAAGTGATAACATATGATACAAAAGTTATGTATTAAATGATGACTTGTGCCACATTATCTCCAAAAATAGCCCACCACATCCACCGGAGCCATTAGTTTGAGCCAATGTGCTCCACTCATCCTTCACCAACACTTCAGTTAGAGGCGGGCAATACGGTATTAATGTTATGCCAGAATATTTAGTTTTCAAGGGTTATGGGTAAGTATAGGCAAAAGGTATCAGCAATATATCCTTTTTTAAAATGTTAAATGCTTATATTTGTTTCAAATTCCAATCATTTTACAGTTTTACAGTATAAGCAATACAAGCTTGTTACAATCAGCACTAAATCCAATTATGCTCTTTAATAAAAAATATTGCAGTTCACCATTGCTCTTCCAGTGCTGACAATATTCATAATATTCATATCTATGGAGAAACGTGATGGCATATTGTGAAATATCATTATATTGTTCATCTTTGACTAAACCACTAAGTAATATATATATTCTAACGAGATACACACCACAGAAAATTATACAAAGAGCTATAAATAGCTAATGAATTTGTAATTGAATTTGAAAAATGTATTCTTGTGTAAAATGATGGGAGTTAGATCAGGGAAACACAGGAGTGTGTACTCGGAGTAGACGGGAGTAATATTCACTACACTTAGTGGATCAACAAACCAAACACTTAACACTCACCACTTAAGCACTCCAGTATGAGGTAAAGTTTGCCACCTGTCTGGAAGGCGTACCACAAGTCCACAATGAAGGGATGACGAACAGTTTCCAAGATCTCACGCTCTGCACGGGTATGTGCTGTGTCTTTCGCGTTGCATACTATTTTTGCCTAAAATTGAGCATGTGGCAGTATGCATATGTGAGAGACAAGAAAAATAGGAGAGGGAGAGGGAGAGAGAGAGAGACAGAGAGTATGAGAATGTACATGTGGAAGTGTTTGAGAGAGACATACGAGCAATGAGTGAGCATCTGCCTTTAAAGAAAGACTTGAGCAAGCGCTACAACAATTACCTGACAGTCATTTAGTGGCTGATGAAGCTTATAATGGAGAAAAAAAAAGTTTTTAAAAAACTTGAAGCGTTGAAGCGCCGTGCAGTGCGGTTTAATGTTTATATGACAGCATTGCAGTTTACTATAGGAAAAGTAGGGGGCAATATACTATTTCTTGGATTTTCTGCTCATTGTTCTGTTTAAGCTCTAGGAAATGGTTATGAGTGAAGTTGATGAAATAAAACAAAGATGGCCAGAAAAATACACAATTCAAATTTGTAAATATGTCCAATTGATGCATTGCAAACCCATTAAATCCAGTATAATTCCAAACAGGTTTAGGGCTACATGAAGGGACATAGAAAGTGAAGACATGCTCACATCCTCCCACAGTTTGCTCATGTATGTTATAATACAAATTATTTAACAATATTTTTGAAACCGCGAGTGAAAATGCTTTTTCTTTTTCTTTTTTCCTATAAGCTTTTCTAATTCCCAAGCTTTAAATCTGCAAGTGTTCAATTTGAATACTTGAATGACATTTTTCTGGCCTTATGCATACAGGCATACAGCTGTAACCTTTCGAAGTCCAATGACTGACTGACTGATTAGCATGCATATCTTTAACCAAACTAAAAAATACAATCCGTCATACAGACGGAACATCAAATGATGAAAGTGCCGTGAGGGAGCAAAATGAAAGGAAACAGTAAAGGCAGTCTGATTAGTCAATCAATCAAATTACAGTTCATCAGTTAAAGAATTAGCCCTAATTACTACACCTTGGAATGGAAAAGGACTCACTTTTTTCAAAACTTTCATGGCAAATATCTTCCCCGTCTGGCTTCCTTGTACTTTTCGAACCTGGAAGACCTAAACCAAAAAGTGATGGTTAGTGTTTGCACATATACTCGTATTATCTAGTATTATCTTCCATGTGGAGGTGCTTTAATTATACATACAAACTCAAATGCATTCAAAATGCACTTACAGTATAGACACGCACGCACGCACGCACGCACGCACGCACGCACGCACGCACGCACGCAGACACACACAAAAAAAAATCAACAAAACAAACCCTTTTTTTGACCAACAAGCCTCACTGATCAAACGAAAATGTCCACAATGACTGAAAAAACAAATCCCGTCAGCCAACTACACAAAAACTCCATCATCCTCACAGCCTTTTAATTAAGCAGAAAGATTAAATTTACTGTGAAAACTTTAACAAGAAACTCATAAAATAAAATGGTACTTTTCTCACCCATACTCTGTGCAATATAGACCTAAACCAAAAAGTGATGGTTAGTGTTTGCACATATACTCGTATTATCTAGTATTATCTTCCATGTGGAGGTGCTTTAATTATACATACAAACTCAAATGCATTCAAAATGCACTTACAGTATAGACACGCACGCACGCACGCACGCACGCAGACACACACCTTGCCATAGCCTCCTTTCCCCAATACAGTGAGTAACTCAAAGCAGTCTGGTCCCACTCTCTCACTGTCTCTGTTCACACTCTCACTAGTGAGCTCCACCTCCTCCGTCTCTGAACTGGTAAAGAGAAATTTCTAATTACTAATTCATACGAGTTCAGTCTGCAGAAACACTGCAGATGTCATTGCCATTTTTCTATAACCAAATGTGTAGAAAATACAACATTCTGTAGTTTATAAATCAATCAATTTTTAAAGATGTGGAGTTAAGCTCTTAGCATCCACTTTATGCTTTCTTACACTTTTATAATAATATAATAATAATAATAACAACCACCTGTTTATCCATGAGTAGAAACAGCTTAATGTGTATGTGAGTTGACACGGAGTGGAAAAAGCAGATAACCATAAGCAAATAGTTGTCTGCTTAAATTAAAGTCAGTTGGACTCAATGGTGATCTTTCCAACTTAAACTTATTGTTTCCTGACATTTATGTGTAAATAATTCCAATGTCTGTGAAATACAAAAAGGAAAGACTGAATGCCTGCAAAAGCCTTGAGGCTTAGTCATACCTCAAAATGGGATTTGTTGGTAAAAATAAACTGATGAGGACACTTGTTGACATTCTGCTTTTATTTACTTTATTTATTTATGTACTTATTTATGTACTTACTATTATTTTTTGTATTTACTCTTAATTTGTGCTACACTCTCTCCTGATTTTTTGTAGACTAAATTTCTTTAAATTCAGCAATACATTTTTATTGAGGGTAATTTTTATTACATGAAAAGCCCAAAACATCAAAATGTGCCATTAATGTGTATGGTTCCTACAGGCCTCCACTCACATTAACATATGTTAAGTCACTCTGAATAAATCATAAAGAGAAAAAAAAAAGTACATACGGCTCTGTGGCTTCCGCTGTAAAG
Source organism: Lepidarchus adonis (assembly GCA_037576955.1). Classification (NCBI taxonomy): domain Eukaryota; kingdom Metazoa; phylum Chordata; class Actinopteri; order Characiformes; family Lepidarchidae; genus Lepidarchus; species Lepidarchus adonis. Next base: position 9,183 of record JBBIGC010032828.1, read on the forward strand.
TTACAAACTTCATCCTGAGAACAAACAAATGTTGAAAAAATTAAATGATATTAAAAAAATCTAAAGACAAAAAGAAAAAATATATTTTATTTAATCTTCATTGTGATTTTCTTCTGAAAAACCCCATAGTCCATATTAGTATCAGGGAATTTACTAACAAATGGAAAGTGTCATTACAAATATCATTATATCACTACAACTTCTGTTCAAACTAATCAGCACTGAGGTAGTGCAGTTTTTGCATTGTTCTCCATGTAGATATGCTGATATATTTATAAAAAATATATATTATAAAAAAGACACTAGATCATTTAACAATGTTGCACTCAGCCAGTTTAATCTGGCATTGTGGTTTTCACTGCAAGACACAATACAGTGGAGAGTGAAAACTTCTTAAACTTAGTAAACTAGCTTAATATTCAACTTATTTCTAGTTGTTCTTACTTGTATAAAGTCGTTTAATCTACAGATACCGTCTGTTGGCACAGAACGTTGGCACAGGTTATCAGACACGAAATGATCAGAACTGGTGAAATGGTGACATTCATACACATTAATTGAATTTCTGTTCATTCATAATGGTTTATTATATTGCTTGTGGACATGTATTTGCTTTAAGTAAATATGAAGGTATCTTTGTTATTTCTGAGACTGGTGCGCAAGATGCTAAACCTTATTTCAATTAGAGTCACGTCTCCTCTCCATCTACACTCTTCTCTCACCTCTGCATCGCTCACGTCCTCCGACTCCAGGTCAATGTCGAACACCCCCGCCATACTACAGAAACAAGCAGGCATTAGAAATTGTAGTGGTAAAAAAGCTGCCTTAGCTGCACATACACTAATTTCCATATTATATGAATGTAACAAATGTCTCTTTAGGTGCTTCATTCAATATTTTATGTATTTTGTCAAGTCCAAGGACTAAATAAATGAAAATTAATCAATTAATATACTGTAATACTTGTCTTTTCTGTGTGTAGATTTGATCATCACTTTCAATATGAGGCATAATGCAAATTAATTCTGTTTAAATATCTTATTAAATTATTTTTGTTCATTATTTTTGTTATTTTTGGTCATCTACAGTTCTTTCAGCATCATTCTAGAAACAGTATATTGTATCTGATAACAGTTTTTTGGGGCAAATATGTGTATCATTGAAAATTATAACCGAATATATTAGTGGTTATCAATGAAAACATTGTTTTGTCCTGAAGAAAAACACATGAAGTGATTCTGCAAAAGTTACATTAGAAATTACAGAAGATATATATATTTTTTTCAAACATTATTAAACTATCAAGGTTTAAAATGAAAAAAAGGATATCCCAGATATCAGTGTGGTTTCTGACCTCGCTGTCTGTCCAAAAATATATACTCCTGCAGCCCATGCCTATGACAAATAAGCTGAAATCATGTGTTGACTGTAAACAAGCTGTCGGGTTTGCCTAGTTACATTACTTAGGGTCGCGGCCTCAGTGACCGGGTCATTCTGTCATCAATTGGTTGACACAGCAAGAAACAGTGGCCAACTGTATTTTTTTCTAAAAAGTAATTGGACAGACAACCAACACAGAGTTCCCCCAATTTAATATATCAGTAAGAACATGTTTAACCAAAAATCTACTTAAAATCTCGGTATTTTCGTCTAAACAGCAGTAAAATCGGGTAGAAAGAGACCCCAGTAACCCCAGTCTCCCTAAGGGTTTAAGTAAATGTCTAAGTCACACACTATGCCCAGATAACAGCACTTGTATTTATCTACTAAACACTATATCTGAAATGTCTTTTTATCTATTAGCATTTTTATACCATCAAAGATCAACATTTGAGCAATAAAAGTTCTGAAAACTGTTTCAAGTGATTCTTCATCTTTGCACTGAAGCTTGTGTGTAATTATATTCTTCAATGAACTAGTCCTTTAAATTTGCCCCATCTTTCAGAAAATCTGTCAGAAATGACCAAAATGGGACAGTGCAGGTTCAAGACCGGCCTTTTAAATGTCACATCAGTTGCGTAATTATTGATTATACAGGGGGCATTATGTCAAGGACTTGGGATACATAAGTAAATAACATTTAAAGCCAAATTATTTGGTTAATGGGGATTTCTGTTTATTTATATATACACCAAGACAGGCCAATTATATCATTGTATCCATCAGTACAGGATAACCACTTCCAAACATCTTGAGGAAGCTCAGATTTCCCAGTTCCTGAGTTAATCAATCTTTTATTCAATCAAGTGTGCTGTGATAGGAAAATTATTTTTTTTAAACCATTTACTCATATTTTATTGACTTAGCTTTTATTTGCAAGTACTTGGGTTTTGGCTCAATGAAAGTGTTAAAACTGCAGCAGGACCTATAGTGGGCAGACTATTGTGAGGCTATTCCAGGAGAAACACTGAGTCATAGGTTTAGAGTACAATATATTGTGTTCATGACAATGTGCACAGATCAGGGCATTGTCATGAACCCGACGAACCTGTATTGTATGCTAAAGCGCAAAACCCTCAGGAGAGAACATCTGGCTATCGTGCAATTTCACTGGACAGTGGGACTAATTTAAGCGCTGGTATAAATCACAATGAATCTGGGTAATAATGATGATATTTATTGTAATCATGATATATTACAATACATTTTAACATTAAAACCATTGATCTATTTATCACTGGAGACCCGCCAGAGCAAATTCATTGCTATCATGCCAGTAAAAAAAAATCAACAAAACAAACCCTTTTTTTGACCAACAAGCCTCACTGATCAAACGAAAATGTCCACAATGACTGAAAAAACAAATCCCGTCAGCCAACTACACAAAAACTCCATCATCCTCACAGCCTTTTAATTAAGCAGAAAGATTAAATTTACTGTGAAAACTTTAACAAGAAACTCATAAAATAAAATGGTACTTTTCTCACCCATACTCTGTGCAATAT
>JBBIGC010032895.1:0-12123 GCA_037576955.1 Lepidarchus adonis
GCAAAAGGAAGAGAAATAGAGAGAGAGAGAGAGAGAGAGAGAGAGAGAGAGAGAGAGAGAGAGAGAGAGAGAGAGAGAGGGAGAGTTATTATGCAGATTGATGGGGAGAGGGAGGACCACACTACCCATTCAGAGAGAGAGAATAAATGAGAGAGAGTGAAGGACCACCCTACCCACCCAGAGAGAGAGTGAGAGGGCAGTTTTGCTGAGTAATGGGGAAGAGGAGAGGCGTAGGACGATAATTCATGTTGTTTTAACTTCACTTAAACCTGTCAAACATTTGAATGCACCTGCATATCTACTTAACAGATCATATCGGAGAGCCAGTCATCCACAGTGCACATCAGTGTGCACTTTTGCATGTCTGTGTGTGTGTGTGTGTATGCAGTGCTACTTGTGCATCAAACTGTTCAGTGGCTGAGTCTGTAGCTGTAGCTGAAAGAGGATGTGGTTGCTTGATTGGGCCTCTGTCTGCTGGCTGTGTTTGTAGGGTCATGGCTACAGGAGTGACATGCTGCTATTACTTGCGCGCGCGCACACACACACACACACGCACACACACATATACACATACACATACACATACACATACACATACACACACACATACACACACACACACACACACACACACTAATACAACCACACACAACAAAACTGAGAAAAAGCATGAGAATGTCATAGAAGAGAAAGTGATGAAGACCTGGGGGGAGGTCTCATGTTCGATCACCCCCGGAGAGTGAGACATGGTCTGGAATTTCCCCCTGTTCAAGCTCACAGATGGATCGATTCCAACAAATGTTTAAAAATGAATCAGATGTTTCTTTCCAGAAAATAAGAAGTAAGCATGTTCTCTGTGGGGCATGTGCACTTCTTTACACTCCAAAGCAGTTACGTATGGGTCAAACAATACACCACTTTTAGGGATTTCCGTTCACACTGACATGGCTGCTGTCAGAGTTATAAACAGCAATAAACACTTACTGACCCAGACTGTGCGCCAAATAAGTTCACACTCCTCTGACTGCTGAATCACTCTCTTCTCAGTGTGTCTGTCTTTGTTAACAGGGTAGAGTGTTCTTAGCCCTTCATCATCTGTACAGTCAATGGACTGTCTAATGCTGAACTGTCCTAAGGCACCCTACTAAGATTTAGTCATCGGTTTGATATTGCTTTGTTCAACTGATGTACAAATGATGTAGCTTTACAAAATCCAAATGAGTGAGCTGAAGGCAACCGAGGTGAGGAAAACTCCCTAAGTTAAAAGAAGAAACCTTGAGAGGAGCCAAGACTCAGGAAGCCATCCTTGTTTGGTCGACAGCAATAATAAAGAAGAAGAAAGAAAAGTCTTAGTTAAATGAGGTGGCATCAGCTAAAAGTATATAGCTTGAGGCAATATATCCAGCGTATGAAGCATATGGAGCACATGGAGATGGTCTGTGGTAGTTGAACTAGTCTGGGACCGGTGAGCAGGAGGCCGCAGTGACGAATGATCCTATTGAAGTTACAGTGGTACACTATTGAAGTGTACAAGACCACAATCAACTGCCAATCAACTAGGTAAACCTTTGTGCTTTCCATATAGCCTCAGCAGGAGTGATAGAAACTCCAACCAGAAGTGAACCATCAGGATCACTGGTATCTCTAGAGTAACATGTGCTCTGCTCATGATTTTTATGGTTTTATGTACCATAAAGAACCATAAAGCATTTCTACAGGAGTATTTTCCAACCTCTTTTTATCCCACGGAATTAAGCAGGCTGTTCTGATTACTGCGCCTTTATTAAATATGTATATGAGCTTTGATCTGATTGGCTGTCTGGACTGAAATGTTCCTTGGAACATCAGAGGAAGTGAATGAGGTTAGGCCTTGAAGGTTGATGCAAACAATTCCCACATATGCCCCAACTTCTGCTTATGGCTGTGTGTGAACAAAGACAAATTTGGAACACATTGTTCCTACACCCTGTGATGCATTATTAGCAATACTGTAGTGCAGGAAGTAGCACTGCATAATGCTATCACAATGAGGAGGAACAGGACAAAAACATAATCAGTCAGGTAATGAGCCAGAACAATCGAAGAGAAGAACTCAGCAGCATATTCAACTCATGGAAGAGCAGCATAATCTCTAGACTTCAGCTCCATCTAACCGATCGTTGATGAACTGGATAGAAGGGGTGGAAGGTTTATGGCTCCTCTAGGAATTCATTCATTTATTTCATATGCTTCAGAAAAAAGTCAACTAACTAAATATTGACAATATTTTTTTTATTATCATCTACATGCTTTAATAACAACACACTTTCAGACATTATATCTTTAAACCTATGTCTGTAATATGTTTAAATCTAAACTTTTTATCCATTTTTAAAGGATCCTTGCAACTCGGACAAAACATAATACATTTAATTTTGCTTATTTGTTACTAAATAAAGCAAGATATGTAAATATTGCAGCTTAACAGCAAGAGCTTTAAGGACGGGATTTATGATGACAATAATTCTGCTGTATTACCAGCTAATGGATATACAGTATAAGTCACGCACTAACCCACACACACACATCCACACCCATCACCCCCCCACACAGAGTGGTGTACTCACAGTGAAATCATGGTCTGGGAAGAGCAGCAGGTCTTGAAGGGGATCCTCCTTAAGTTCAGGCTCCAGCTCAGATATCACAGTCTCGTAGTCCAGAGGATCAATCAGCTTAGGCTTCTCCTGCTGCACACACACACACACACACAAAGCAATATATGAGTAATCATGTCACAAAGCATCAGCTTAGCAGCTTTAGCTGTGACTGCAAACGCAGAGTGCTCACATAAGCAAAAGGGGCAAATCCACAGGTTTTACAAAATTCCCAATGAACTGAAAGTGACTGTAATTGTGAACACACCACATCATACAAAAGACACCACAGGGAAATGTGACCTCTGCATTTAACCCATCAACACAGGAAGTAACAGCTATTAGCAGGACCTGGGGAACAGTATAGTGGGATGGTACCTCAAGGGTACCTCATTGGTGCATGGGCTGTGACTCTCCAATCACAAGTGCTAGGTCACGGCTAGGCTACCACCACGCAGTGTTTGTAAACCGTAAATGGTTTTACTGTGAAATGGCTCAGACTGGAATCTCTTAACAATGGTGGTTAATGGGAAAAATAATGTTATTTTATTTATATAGCACTTTAAAAACAACACAGTTGACAAAAGTTGCTGTACACATATTTAACATGCAAATTAAAACACAAAATATAAAAAAATAAAATACAATTTTGAAAAATTAAGAAAACGCAAAAGCAAACCATAGGTCACAGTAAAAATCAACATCTCATTCTCATTTAAAAGCCTTTAAGAACAGGTGTTTTTTTAAAAACAGACTTAAGTCTCAAGTTGGCCGTTAGTCTCAAACAGAGCCGTTTTATTTCCTTTCCACTGCCAGTGACGCTCCAAGTATCTTCTGAGTGTTCCTATGTAATGTAGATGATGGTAAAATAGTGAATATGAACTAAATCACTTTCCCTTACAGCACCCTGCAAAGTATGAATGAATGGGTTATTTTTCGGTTCCAAAGTTTCCACAGTACAATGTCTCAAGCATCAGGCAGCATCTTCATCACCATCTCATATGTGATGGAGCGTTTAGAGAAACCAGAGGTCTTTTTCTATTTTCCACCACTATAGACAGTGCTAACTCAGTGAGGTTCATTAGAGTGGAGCGTTTCACAATAGAACACTTGGACCCTGCAATATAATGTGAACCTCACCATGTTATAAACATGTCATAAGCTGTCATGACAGATTATGTCCATTACTGTAATGTAATTTTGCAATTAGCTGTATTTATATTGGCAGATTACAAAAATATTTGCTTCAATTACATGGCATTAAATTAGCATGTGGCCTATAAATGTTAAAGTTATGTGAAACACTCAAATATCATAATGTCCAAGATTGTAGAATCTGTCATGATAATTACTGCTAATGACAAAATTACACATACACCTTGTCCACATAGATGTTCGAATCTTGGATAAATAAATATGCTGAGCGGCCATTGTGGGTGTTTTGTAATGAAACTTTACTGACTTCAATATTCACATCCGTTTGCCTCTGCAGCCCAGACTGTAATGTTGTGTGTTTACCAGTGGGGGCAGTAATGAGGCAGACCAGAGAATTTTCATGCTGTTTTTGATGTGTCTTTATTACAGCTTAATTTTAATGTCCATATGTTAAAGATCCTCCTGACACAGTGGTGTAGGAGGAGAAAACCTCACTGCCAAAACTGAGTTCAGCCTCTGACCGCAAAACGTGCTGAGAACCATGGGACCTTATTTGTAATGGACATAATCTGTCACGACATGTTCACTACAGGTTACAGTATGTACTGTGGTTCTCACAGGTTTCACAAAAATGGTCCTCTGGAGAACCATCCATCATCTGTTAGCTGTCAGGTTCAGTGTGTGTGTACAGCCGGTACTCTAAGAAGTTTCCAGCAGCATTAGTTTGAAGACTGCACACAGGACAACCCACCTAAATCCCAGACTCACAATGGACCACCAACCATACAGAAAAACGTCATTTATTGGAAACATCTCACCTCACTGGCTTTTCACAGTTCACTGGGTGCTCCAACTACCGAGACCACCTGCACACATCAAGATCGAACTTCTCCTCTGTCACAGGTGTCAACTTTAACGCGCACACACACACACACACAAGATCTAAATATTTATGGTAAATTATACAAATCAGCCATGACATTGAGTGCCCATGACCCTGTCACCTTATCCTTCCTTGGATCACGTTTGGTAGATACTTAATACTGCAGACCTGGAACACTCCACAAGACCTGCTGCTTTGGAGATGCTCAAGTCATCACAATAATGCCCTTGTCAAAGACCCTTACACTCCTGCTTCCAGCACATCACCTTCAAGAACTGACTGCTCACTTGCTGCCTAATATCTCCCACCCCTCACAGGTGCCACTGTAATGAACTGACTAGATCATCAATGTTATTTACTTCATGTGTCAATGGTGATAATGTTATGGATGATCTGTGTATATGCAACGCTTGTATTTATGTTATAAATTAAGATTAAAATAAAGTTACTAATAATTAATTATGGGGTATTTGTGTTGTAAATGATTCCATTCATTTAAACATATTATTATTATTATTATTATTATTATTATTATTATTATTATTATTATTTATGTATTTATGTATTTATTTATTTATTTTTCCCTCAGACCTTTGGCCCCCATAGTAGAGATAATGAAAGTAATCACTAATCTTCTACGGTGTAGTACAAATTCCCCTAAATCATTATGACAGCTGTTCACTTTGTGTCAGCCTCCTTGGGGGATCTCTAGCGGGAACAGCAACAATAACACACATGACAGGCCTCTGATGGAGTAAGGTCTGCTCAGAATAAACAGGTTGAAACCAGACGACCAGAAGCATAAACCTCAAAAGAGAACAATTACACACAAACGCCCTGAAACGCTGCTTCAGTGTCCTCATGTTTAGTTTAAAGAGACTCTTCTAGAACATCTTCTCTAAACAGCTCTTCTTCCTTTGTGAACTTCCGTAGGTGTTGAGGTTATGGTAGGAGATTAAAATGCCACTGCTCTGACCACCAGTGTTCCAGTAAAGACACGTCCTTCTCAGTGGATTGTAGGAAGATCTCAGGCCTACAGGCTCATAACACCTACAGCAACAACAGCCCGAATACTGAGCAAGCACACAACAGCCATCAGCCATAACATTAAGACCACTGACAGTTAAAGTGAATACAATGGCACCTGTCGTTAGGGTGCAGGGTGTAAACAGTCAGCTCTTGAAGCAGGAGTGTAAGAATCTGAGCCACTCTGACAAAAGCCTTATTGAGATGGCTAGAGCATCTACAAAAAGGCAGGTCTCATGATGTGTTTCAGGTCTGCAGTAATTAGTACCTTCCAAAAGTGATCCAAAGAAGAACGATGTGTGAATGATTGTCTGTGATGGGTTGGCCTCATAACTAGATTGAGCCCAGCCTTGGCCCATAGTCTGAAATCGGCTCCAGTTACTCCACAAGCCGAAATGGATACAATATGAAAAGAAAGAAAGAAAGAAAAAAGAAGAAGAAGAAGAAGAAGAAGAAAAAAGAAGAAGAAGAAGAAGAAGAAGAAGAAATGAATGAATTGTTTAAAAAGAGTAGAAAGGAGAGGAGGAAAAGTAGCCAAGGAAGAAAAAGATTAAAATAAGACATTGGAACAGTAGACTTAAATTTTGGTCTATGACCTTTAATCATAGTAATTGTACAATGTAAATTAAAGTCAGTCACTATTTTGCATATGTTTTACACAAGATTGCATCTGCTGTAAATATTCCTGTTTTATCATATCTAATGCAATATAATATGTATGTATTGTTTATTGCTAGATTTAACTTTTTTCTATTTTTTTCTCTTTTCAGTCTCAGAAGCAAACCACTGCAAACTGTACATGTATCATACTCATCATTTACCAAACCTTTGCTTTATGTGCAGGGCCATTTTGTTCCCACTATATTTACATTCACCACAGTCCACCCAGCACTGACAAACACAATCGAACACCCTCCTCAACCAAAAGGACTCCCTCAGAGCAACATCTCCCATTCCCACCAGGTCAACAAATATGATCACCACCCCCATCGATCAGTGTACAAACCAACGTGGAATACTGCAACTTGCTTCTGACTGGCCTCTCTCTGAAGACCACAAGACTTTTACAACTAATTCAGAAAGTAGCAGCAAGCCTTTCTTCAGAATACTAATGGTCTCACACTCCACCGCAATGCTGTGAACCCTTCACTGGTTTCCTGTGGAGCAAGTATTACGTTTAACAGTTTAATGCTCTTCTACAAAGCCAGAAATGGTCCGGCATCTCCTTACCCATCTTCAATTATCAAATCATGGGCTACAGCTCTTAGATCATCGTGCTCATCCTGACTGGACCCCCCACTTGTCAAAAATTTAAAACAGACAAAACAGTGTACCCTGCTTTGGCCCATAGTCTGCAGGGATCGGCTCTAGCTTCCCCCGCAACCTGAAATGGATTAAGCGGTTTGGATGGATGGAAAATAGGCACCACAAAGAAATGTGACCTCTGCGTTTAACCAATCACACATGGAACAGCAGCACCAATCAGCAGGGGAACATCTAGCGGGACAAGGATCAAAGGCACCTCAGCAGTGCCTGGGGTGGAACTTGAACCTGTGACTCTCCAATCACAAGGGCAAGTTCATAACCACTGCTCTTACAAGAGTCAAGATTCATGATGTTTATTCATCACATGTCTAGTTATACACACACAACAAGCAGTGAAATGCATCCTGATCCACTCCAGACTGTGCAATAATTAGTTATAAGCTACAATTAAAGATTATTAGGCTTAAAACTTAACACTAAACTTAAACTAAATTATCACACACAAGTAAAAAAACACACAAATAAGAAATTAAGCAGCTATAATGCAAGCAGTTTAGAAAACACGGTCCAAAAGAACCAGAAGTGCAAACATCAGGAAAGTGAATAATACTACTGCCAGAACAGCAACACAGATAAAAACTGTGTGCTGAGTAGTGGAGATGTACAATGTCCAGTGTTGTGATCTGTAAATTGGGGAAGTGCACAGACAGCACAGAAAAAAAAGTATGTGCAAGTAAAGTGCAGGTGTGCAGTGTCCAGTGTTGTGGTCTTCAGAATAATTAAGGATGGTTTCGATCCATCAATCTCTGGGATACGCTTCCACTGCACCACTCTGCTGCATAAGACTAAGACTATGTAATGACCAGGAATCAAACCCAGTTTTCCTGATGTTCTACCACTGAATAAGCCAGGCAGAGATGTTGAATGGCATTGGCCTAAAGGTCTATAACTTTAATGCTTTGGACCCCAAATTTCTGCCAGCCGTTCAGAACGTCATCAAACAGGACAATGACCCAGCTGATCCTCTCTGAACCTCTTGAGGGTCCATCCTCCAGCTCAGTGAGGGTTGTCGCCATTGGCTCAAAAATTAAACGCAGTAGAAATAAGATTGACAGTTTCTTCACACTCTGGATGTATGGCAGTAGGTACATGTACATCTAGACCTGCACCAGCCTGTTCACAGAAAGGTTATATCCATAAGCCATCAGGGCTACTGAACTGCTGAACACAGATCATTGTGATCACTTTAGGCTTAACAAAGATTCTATTTTGTCTATTTTTGTCTATTTTGTTTTGCAGTAGAAGTTGAGGAGGTTCTGAGTTTAAGGGGTTCCACTGCTATCTGTATGTGACAATAAGCCTTAAACGTAACATGTGATCCAAGATCTGCTCCAGGAGCATACACTCTAAGCTGAGTCTAAACCCTAGTGTGATACATCTCAGTAATGCCCACAAACAGTAAAGGGGAAGATCTCATAACAGTTTATCTGTGGGGAATCCCAGTCTCCATGGCAACAAGTGTTATTCTACATCAGTTAGGGGCGTGTTAGTACTTCCATTGTTGGGGAGGCAGATTGTGGCACCGCCAGCAATGCGTTCCAACACGTGTCCAACAAAGTAAACCACTCTATGACAAAGATGGGATGAAAATAAACACCAGAAATACTGGCCATGATATTCACAGATCTGCCATAATAATAAGACCCCTTGTCTAATATTCAGTAGACCCCCCCATACTGCTAAAACAGCTCTACTGTGGTGCACTGTTCTGACCCCTATCTATTAAAACCAACATTGCCATAAGCTCAGACCAGATTCCTCACATGCATCAGTGAGTATTGGGTGCCTAAGCTTCATTGGTTGCCCTTCATTGGTAATAACTACTGCAGACCTGGAACACTCCACAATACCTCCTGTTCTGGAGATGCTCTAGCCATCACAATAAGGTCCTTATCAAAGTGGCTCAGATTCTTCAAGCACATCAACTTCAAAAACTGACTGTTCACTTGCTGCCTAATATATCTCACCCCCTGACAGTCAGTGGTCTTAATGTTATGACTGACAGGTGTTCAGTAGCTACAGTACTCCCCGAAACAAGTGTCAGTACAGAACACAACACAACATTTCTCTGCAACAAAGCTCAGACAACTGTTCACACACCAGCGCCACCACTACCACCACCACCACCACCACCACCATCTCCTCGAACACAATCAATGTCCTGCGCACAGGTGTGACGTCGGAGGCAGAGGTGAACAGATGCATACGTACACAGCTCACTCGAGTGCGGTCTGCACGAGCTCGTCTGGACTTCTTCTTCTTCCTGAAGGTGATTTTACTTCTGAAGCTCATCCTGACAAGATATGGTACAGAAACGCAGCAGCAACTCCCGCACGTGTGCTGACACCCTGACACACCCGAGCACACTGCTCAGCTTCCCCTGAGTGTGAGCGCACGACAAGAAGAGAGAAAGAGAGAGAGGGAGAAGTAGAACTTTCCGCATTACATGTGAAACCTGTCAGATCATACCGAGGCACGTGGTCAGGAGAGGAAGTAGAGCTAAAACGGCGCGTGATGTCACCACCAGAGAGAGAGAGAGAAAGAGAGAGAGAGAGAGCGAGAGAGGGGCATTGGGAGGAGAAGAGTGAGATTGAAATAATATTACATGTACATGTGCAAGTTCCTTAGGTTCCTGTCGCAGTTTGTGTGTGCATGTGCATTTATGTGTGCTTGTGTTTGTGTATGTGTGCACGCTCCTGTGTGCTGGTCATATCAACAGTCCACAGAAGTCATTTAAGTTATATTACACACACACACACACACACACACACACACACACACACACACACACACACACACACACACAAAAAACAGTGTAAAACAGTGAAACTGTCACTCCTGCAGTCTTACTGCAGACCCCTCATGCTGTTGAAATGCAGCAGAAGCTCTTCTTTGGGATTGGACCAGACAAGCTAGCCTTCACTCCCTACATGCATCAGTGAGCCTTCAGAGCCCAGGACACTGGCGTTCTCAATCCCTACCATTCCTAGACTGTTGCCATATTTCACATATAGAAGGAAAATATTAGAATTTTCCCAGCCATATCCATATTTCTGACCTGTTGTTTTATAACTGAGGTTTGTATGATAATGTCAACAAATGCCAGAGTATTTGACCCTGTCCACATGGATGTTTGAATCAAGCAGGCTTTTCAGACTTGTTCAGATATGAATGCAGCTTTTTCTTAGCATCAATTTCTGCCCAATTCCAATGGAGCACAAAAGAAATGTTTTTATAGTGTTTATATAACATTCTATATAACCAGAAATGTCTCATAATCTTCACACATTGTGCAGTCCAAGGGTGAACCAGTAGTGGTAGTTGAACTACATCTCTAATAAAGAGAACTGATCCATATTTCATCAATCCAATGAAGGATAAACCTCAAACCCCACATTTTAAATGCAATAATGGTAATAACGTTTGGTAAATTACATATTTTGGAGTAATAAACTTGCCCATCGATTATTGGTCAGAAACAACATGTACTGTATATTGAGGGTTAAGAAGCTCACAAATTAAAAACCCTAAAAGCTATAAACATGAACTAAGCCTGTGTCCTAAACCACATCCAAGTCTACTCCACCTTAACGAAGAGTCAGTTAAGCTTTATAGCTCCAGTTATAAAATAAAAAAAACGAATTTTCCAACCATGTTGAGTGACTGCTTCTGGGGCCAGAAAAGCATCGTTTATTTTACTCCTTTAATACTGCAGTGAGTCATTAACAATGCCATTAATGCTAATGATCTATTGTGGGAACCCAAAATATCTCTAATGAGCATGTTCACACTGTATCCTCCCATGCACATCCTCCGCCTATTCTCTTCTGTCTTATTTACCTCCCTCCTGTCATTCCCCTGTTCCCTCTTCTCTCTAATCCTACTCTTTCATCAGCCCTCATCTACACCCCTTCTCTTTTTCTACTTTCATCCTGCCCTTCCTCTGTGTAGGGGGAGTGATTATATCTGCAAACTACAGCTGTACAGGACCAAAATAGAAGCTGAGACATGTGATCAGCGCCCGTGCTTTCCTAAAGCCTTGTTCACACCACACAACTGTGAAAGTGGTCGAATCACTGCACTGTTCACACAACACAACCTCAAGACTCCTAATCCTGAACAACGGTTTCTGAACACGTTCAGCACAACTGGTCAGGTCTACAAAACAATGCTTTATCATGAACGGTCCTGCAAGCATCAAAAGCTTGTTTTCAGGACTGTGGGACTAATCACAAATCAGCTTTCTCTGTATTTATAACTGACTCTAGAACAGCTCTTTCCTGCTCCTGAGGCAAGTCGTGAAAACAGACTGTTGTTGCCTCAGCATTCAGCTCCACACTGACGTTTTGTTGATGTTTATAGCTCACAATAAATGATACTAGGTCCAAAACAGATTGAGAAAGAGTTGGAGGTGAGTTCTATATCAGCTCTACATTTTTCATTTTTTTTAGATTCGTCTTAGATATGTACCAGTACCACCAGGCCTGACGTTAATTTACACCAGTGCTAAACTGACATGAACCATGCAGTGAGAGACTTACCCCAGAGCTGTTGCTCTTTGTCAGTCTCTTCTGACTTCTCCAGATATCTAGCAGGCTGACAAGGCCGCAATTGCCTTTTATCATGTCTCAGGGTAGTTCATGCATAACAATTCATTGTCAAAGATTAACTGTCGAGTTCGAGGCTATTACCTGGGATTTCCAAAGTGCATCTGTGACCTGAAAATCTTGGTGAAAGCCTTGTAGTGTGAACAAGTCATATTAGGTCTTAAACTACAACAACTACTCAAGCAACAACAAACTACACATTTGCTCCACCTTCATGAAGAGATGGAGTGTTTTGGAGAGAAAAAAACGGAGGGAGTATTGACTTCCAGTGTTAGCAAAGTTAGCATCTTAGCACCAGTTCTTTACTATATAAGATTGTCTTGGATGATTGACCATATCTGTGTAAAAAGGTTTTTAGGTAAATTGCTCATTTCATGTTGAATTTCTTCACTACAGTAAGCCACACACACAGTGTGCTTCATGCACACACACACACACACACACACACACACACACACACACACACACACACACACACACACACACACACACA